>JAOUQY010000051.1:15073091-15083985 GCA_028566355.1 Doras micropoeus
TATATATATATATATATATATATATACACACACACACACACACACACACACACACACACACACACACACACACACACCTCTCTGAAATGCTATGACCCATCTCACTATTAAACCGCATGATAACTTGACATTCTCATGGTGGAAACAGCTCTAGAAGCTTCCTTAGATGTATATATATACACACGCTATAATTATATACACACTGGCAGATGTAACCAATGACGTGCATAGGTGGTATTTATTTTGCATAGGATCCAGTGCCGGTTTTTCTGGTAGCTCAGTGTATTTTTGATAAGATTCTATAGATGATAAACTGACTGTCGTGGTAATAACCGTCGCCTCGTCTGGCCCTTTACCCGACATGCAACCTAGTACCATAAATGAGTGAGGAAATTTGTTTTCTTTTAGTCAGTCATCTTTTATAAGTTTCACTAGAACAGCATCAGATAAAAGTTTCTGCATCATGTCCTTGGCCAATGCGGATTCATGATTCAACACTGAATACTACTTTCATCCAATCGTCCACACTTTATGATTGCTTCTCTTTAGCCCACTGTAACATTTCTTCCTCCGCTTGGGAGCTCGTTTAGATTTCGCTTGGCTTTTCTTTATGTAAATCCCATTTCGTTCAGCCTAGCCCTTACAGTTTTGTCAAACACTGACTCCTGTTTCCGCCTATTTGTTTTTGATTTGTTTTGTTGCACACTTTCTAGTTTCAAGGCATATTGCTTTTTGAGTACTCTTTCCTGATGCTTTGATGTCTTCCTGGGTCTAGCCGCTGACTAGGAATTACCAACATCTTTTGCCAGACTTCAGAAGATTTCCTTCTTGAAAGAGTTTTATAACCCTTTCCATTGTTTCGGTTGGCAGTTGTCTTGTCGGGGTCATGGTTGCTTTCAATTAGCTGAGTTTAAGAGCGTGTTAAGATCTGTAAGCACTCTGTTTTAACTGCACAATCATTTGCGCTTTTAGACTTGTGCAGGTATTTGTTTTAGACATGCAAATTACAAGTCCTTAATTTTTTTTTCCTCAAATTTGAGTTACTCTATATAATATAATAATAATAATAATAAAATAATAATTAATATGCCATTAATTCAGATACTTTTAGGTATGATTCATGAACCCTAAATGTCCAGCTATTTAACAAAAATGGTTCGGTGTCATAACTGTGAAAGGTTTCGATGTAATGAATGAGAGTGACCATCTTCCACCTGTGGTGATTCCATAATTTTTGCTAAGGGTGTTATACTGGTGATCAAAAATTTCAAGAATGTCCACAATATCCATGTGGTTCAGCCTTCGCAGAGGCGAGTCCTACCACTGGGAGTTTTCCTCAGACCCTGGCATTGTTCCTGTTTCCTTTCATGCAATGCAGTAGTCATTCTGCTGTTTACATCGCCAGCCAGAAACATGGAACAAGAGCTGGCAATCAGCTAATTACCACCTTGTTGTATTAGTTATCACATAAAGCAGTGAGATTGTGTTCTCCTACTGAGACAATGATATTAAAACCTTAATTATAATGCTTAAGAGGTGAATCTAATGCAATCTGATTAATGTTAAACTATACATACTAATGAGGCAGAACTAAAACAGGTGTAAAATCTGACCAAGCGTTGATTCTTTATAAGTAACATACAAAACGACGTTCAACCGAAATTTAATTGCCGAGAGTGCAAATTACAGGCAAAATGAGCGGATTTAGTATCGGAGCCATAATCTCTTAATTATCAAGCTCAATAAAGTCCCACTAATCTGTCCATCTCTGTATCTCACCGAGATACTCGAGTAATGCTTCATGAAGCGTAAATGGGAAAGGCATGGCTGTGTGATTAATAAAAAGAAATATATCAAACCTAAGACAATGAATATTGTTCAAGCTCAGAGACAGTTTAGAGATGAAATGATGAATGAAAATGATAATGCTGTTACAGTGTTTGTTTAAAAAAAAAAAAAAGGAATGATTAAACAAATGTGTTAATTTCAAAGACATGGCACATTTATCAATGTAAGATTAATGCAATTTCTGGGACTTCAATATACACTTTAGGAAGACCTTCATGAGCCCAAAACTTTTTGTGCAGTTGTGCATACTTAGTGGTAACTGAAACGTCTAGATCTTTGGTTTAAAGAATGAATTGGTGTGGTAGTTTTTTTTTAGCAATGCTAATCAGAAGAGCTCTTACCTTGTCTCCGTGACCCAGGTGCTCGTTTTTGACATCTGCCAAGGTTTTCCAGTTAGTGGGGCCGCCGCTGCCTCCTCCCCTCATTTCTGTCATGGACTGGCCATCTAGGGCATGCCCCTCTTTATCATACCTGTCAACAAACAAACATGCTAAAATCTCTGTGTGTGAGTGTATGTGTAACTTTTCACCCTGGTATCTTAACAATGCAACCAGAGAATCGATATCAAAAGTGCAATAAAAAGCTGAGCGAGCAGCTCTATCTGGAAAGAGCGCAGGCTAAAAACGGCAGCAGCGACGGCAGCAGCGGGGCTACTTGTGAAATGAATCAAGAGCACAGGGACAGTTGAGTGAGATGGGTTTAGGGCCGGGCGGGTGAAACCCGTTTTCGCAGATTGCCTGAGGAAAGAATGAGGCAGAAAAACAAAACCCATTCATGTTGGGGGCAATGTGTGAGGGATCAATAAAGCTTTCTAATATATAGGCTGGGTTGCTGTGAGAGATAAGGTTCCAGCCTTATCCTTCAAAAAAAGCACGTCACTTAATTGTAAACGGACACATAAATGAGTAAGTGTATGGACCTGGCATGTGGGGACCTGCCAAGTTTACTTCCTGCTGAAAAATGAGTTTAATTCTCCAGCATGGTATAGGGTCCCTCACTGCTAGGCTCTTCTTCCGCTTTGCTATATGCGTTTGTTTGCACGCAAGTAACAGGCTAAATATAATGTGCCAAATAAATTGGAAATGAATCAGCCTAGATCTGATTAAAAGTACTATTTCTGTCAAGCTTGTTCTGAAAAAAGGCAGCAAAATCAGGAAATATAGGTTACACACACATTTAGGACATCCTAGCCTTTTTTTTTATTGCTGCATACAGGAGAAATAGAAAACTATCTGCAGCATTCAGAGCTAACAAAGCTCTGCTTAGGCTTGACCTATAAAAGCCAAACAATGTCACTGAATCAAATGACAAGAAATTGCTGATGGAGCTGTAAACATGGAGGAATAAGCAGGACCACAGCACAAGCATGAGCAAGGAAGGAAGACGCAAGATGGACAAATTGGAGCGGGCGTGAGCTTTCGAGTGCTGGACTGACAAGCAAGTGCTCACTGCAGCATACCTAAAGTGAGCCAGAGCGACTGGGTCAGACAGGAGGGAAGAGAGACCAAACACAAAACCATCACACAGCACGTAAAGAGGAGCATACACCGAGAGAGAGAAACATGGCTGACAGGGCACATGATATACTCAACGAGAAGGAGGAGCACACACACAGACACACATACTGTGTTTGATAAAGCAGAGCAGCTCACTTAAATGACATTCTCAATATGACATGCATGCTATCACTGAGATTTCAACTGTTAAGAGGTAGTGTAGAACACACATGACTGCTTTACAGAACTGAACAATTAGTGATCTCCCTTTACGGATGTTCAAGCACCTGCCGAACACACACAGAGGCTTGAAAATGTCAACTGACTGAGCTGCTTTAAATTATAAGAAAAGTTTGAGACCTTGGAAAGTTTTAGTCAGAGCTGAAACACCAGTCTGCTAAAATACTGAAATATAGCAAAAGCCTAGAAAAGAAAATGAACACTTGATCATTCTTCTAAATGTGGGAGCTGATAAAATGATGGCAAGCACCAGAACGAGGCAGATACAGTATGCTGGTTTAAAATGTTTCAATATAACTACTCACTGCTCACGTTAATTGGAACACATGTAAATGTGCTCATTCATGCAGTTATCCAATCAGCCACTCGCATGGCGGCAGCAGCACAACGAATAAAAAGCATGCAAATGCAGGTCAAGAGCTTCGGTAAATGTTCGCATTAAACAGCAGGGCGGGGGAAAATGTGATCTCAGTGACTCTGACCGTGACGGGCAGGCTGGTTTGAGTATTTCAGAAACGCACAATGGTGTATAGAGTTTACACAGAATGGGGCGACATGGTGAGCGGTTTTTCTGCAGGCTGAAATGCTTTGTTGAGAGGAGAGATCTGAGGAAAATAGCCAGAGTGGTTCAAGCTGACAAGAAGACTTTCTCGGGGGTTACTCAAATAACCACCGTTTACAGCCACGGTGAGCCGAAAAGCATCTCAGAAACCAAATCTAATCTTAATTTGGATTAGATGCAACTGCAAGAAACAACACAAGGTTCCACTTCGAATGTCTAGTTTTGGGGAATCTGAGCCCACAGTAGCCTCATAGTCCTGTTCTAGGCTGACAAGACCAGGACCTGATGTGGTCTGTTGTTGTAGCACATCCACGTCAAGATCAGCACCTGAAACACTCAAACCAGCACCAACAATCATGCCACTGTGGACATTTTCCCCTGCTCTGATGTTTGTTTGAACATTAACTGAAGACCTGTATCTGCATGATTTTGTGCATTGTTCAGCTGCCACGTGATTGGCTGATTGGAATAAACGTATGAGGTTCGGGTTTACGGACATTCCTTTTAAAGTAAATTTAGAATTAGACTTTGAAAAACAACAAATACAAAAACAGATACAAGAACTACAAATAAAACACACGGATATGAACGATTTTCCAGTTATGTAGTACACATATTCTTGTATTACGAAATTACAAAACACTCTCTGCTCTCGATCAATCTCTATTTGTTAGTTAATGGCAATCAACTAGATGGCTTTGATAGTGTTCCTTTTGTTAAGAAACGTTTGTTTAATCAATTCTCTAGTGACAGGGCCACTTCTGAAAGAAGACTAATGCAACTGTCCAAAATGTGACGGGTCTGAAATACTGAGGCACTTAACACTGAAGGACAAGTTTAAAAATTGCTGAATTTGCACGACACAGGACCATTACAATGTTCCTTGCAAGAACAAGCCAATTCTTTTCCCAGGCGGATGACAAGAGTCTATAACTTAGACTTTGGTGGCCCTGATGTTTTATGTAAAATACAATTCTGAGCCAAATGCTGAAGATCTGAATAACCCATTAAAGCAGTGTTGATTAAATGATTGTTAAAAAGTTAACTGTAGCCCTACATATGCCTACACGGACAGCAAGAAAGAGATGGCCAGCCTAAACAGGGAAGGATGAGACAGACCAGAAAGCATCCTACTATGAGGACAGGATTCAACTCCACCAGAGCTGTGATGCCATCTAATGGAGAAGACTTCAGCTGCAATACACCGTACCTACATGACAATGAATTCATAACGGAACAAATCAAACTGGGCCAATTTGACTATAATGTCGTGATTAACTGGTTCCAGCACCGTGCACATACAAACGTCAAACCAGAGCTCTCTTGACACAAATATTTCTCTTTTTCTACATACCATGTTCACCATTAGATAATGGAGCTAGGTAATGAGCAAGCAAATTAAAAAAAACCATTAATTTAAAAACTCTATTTAATCTCACAAAATTAATTAGCCGTTTTAATTATTTACTACTTGCTTAAGGCAGAGCTTCAATAGCACCAGAGCTGAGAGAGCAAATCTAATTTTTAATGCAAAGCCTCTTTCATTTAAAGATGTAGCTGAAAGATCTGACAGCATTTTGAGTTCTCGCAGTTCTACATCAGTGCAACCCTGAGAAAATCCAAGAACCAAGATAAAATGGCGCACAAAATTGGCGTGCTCGTCATCCATGTGGTTAACCACAGAGCAATTAAAGGAATGCTCCGTCTCTTTATGCTTCGTATGATGGACTTCATAGGATAAATCGTTTTTCCCTTTCGTTTCCTCCGGGATCACTTCAGCGACATTCAAGGGGCTTTCGTATAATCGGACTTCGGAAAATGGATTATCAGATGAATTAGGCCATAAGCTGTGACTTACAAGAGCAAGATGAAGCCTGAAAGAACTAACTGTAGAATCCGTTATATAGTAAACAGACCTGATCTTAAGTTCTTTAGCCGTTATTCCTGTGCTAATCTGTGGCACCTCTGAGCTTTCAACTGTACACTATAGAAGTGGCCAACCTTCACAACTTATTATCCCTGAGATACGTGTGAGAAGAAAACCCTAGAAATGCTGACAGCTTCACTTCCTAGCAGACAAGCAGAACATAAGCCTGCCTCTTGACTTAAGCTCCCAAACTAATTAATACCACTCACTGAGCATCCACCCCTCTTAGTATAAGAAAGAAGGGCATGCAGGATCTCAAACCTATGCAAGTGCTCTCATATCTGTTTCTTTCCTCTGCCTGATCGGCCACATTCCACGACTCGCATTATGCAAATGGAACCAACATCGCCCTAAAAATAATTATCCTCCCAATGTTTACAGGCTTTAGAAAATAGAGTTTTACTGCACATCAAGTGTAGCAGAAAATAATGCGAAACTCATTATTTCACCCATTATTTAAAGCTTTCATCTGATTTCCCAGAGGGACTAGACCCCTGTTATTGGAAGTAAATAAATGAAACACACTGGGTGGAATTAATCAAACCTCCAAGAGACTTTCCTTTATCTTAGACTTCAACACTGATTGTTAGCTTGAGTGGTAAGATCTGTAATCAAATGGACAGCTCAATCGATGTGAAGTGGAGCGGAATGTAGTGTGGCCAGAGATACAATGCCTCAACGACTGCTTAGTGTGCACTTTGACTTATCCAAAGCGTTACAATGAAAATGTCCTCAACACTGAACCATTTCTAATAATTCATTTTGAAAATGTCTTTATTTTGGCAACCTGAAGAGTTATAGCTATTCAACCAGGGCCCCAGACTCCACTGGTAGCACTGGTGCTAACAACTTTCTCAACTGGTTGCACCAGTACATGATTAGGTTGCACCCCTTTTTTTTATTATTTAACCAATGGATGAATTTACAGCCTGCACAAAGAGCCTTTACATGATTAAGAAACAATGTGAAGAAAAAAAAACAAGTGTAAGGGTACAAGTGTAGTAAATTATCTCTTGAGATGTTTTTTTTTATATCATTTCTAGTTTTCCGTTGTCCGATTCTCCTTTACATACATTTTCAAAAGGAGACACATCTGGACTACAGGCAGGCCAGTCAAGCACATACACTCTATATCTACAAAACCACGCTGTTCTAACTCTTGCAGAATGAGGCCTGGCATTATCCTACTGAAAAAAAACATGGAGGTCCTGGGAAAAGATGTTGAACAGTGTTACTTGTATAACCTTTCAACTTTTTTTTTTTTTTTTAGTGTATTGCAGGCATCACATTCTATTGTTTATATATTTACAAAATACAGTTAGGTTTATCAGAAAACATCTAAAATGTTCTTTGTACTCAAGTAAAAAAATGTACTGTATAATTATTGTTATTATTATTATTATTAAGCCCTAGGTTAGACTGGAAAAGGATGCCATTGTAATGAATCTAGCTTTAAATTATTCACAATAAAACCTCATACAATATTTCATTTAATATATAAACCTGATTTAATATACATTTATTTAATATTTAAACTTTAAACAACACGTAAACTCATTTGAGCTAAGACAGCTGTAAATTATCTCCGTTCCTCACAGCACCACATATCTTTATTGTGTCTTTATTTAGAGTTTCACGTCTCACCGGTTGTCATTTTGCATTATTAACGAGCGACACCCGGTCCGGCCAATTGGCGATACAAAATGTCTGATGCAGACCGACGGGAACGCATCATGCACTGTTTGTAGGGCACATGATCATCACGTACTCGCACAAACACAACCACGTGTAAGTCGCACACTCTTTAAAAACGCCTCAGTCTGGAGCCACATCACACTTTTTTAGTTTATACTAAATTTAAGATTTAAAAAGCATGGCCACACAGGAATACCCAAATTCTCTTTCCGCTTGTTCTGATTTACCCACGCGCTCTCTCTCTCAGCACAGATGCTCCTGATTGGTTCTCGGCTGACGTCAGAGTGCGTGGACACACGCAGATGCACACAAGCACTTCCAACACACGCTCCCTTCTTCCAGCTCAGCTCTCATTATCGTCTCAGGCCTGATCAAAGTTTAATACAGTTCATGACTGGTGTTTAGAATACTTGTGTCCTTGTTTTATTGGACTTTTCCTCTTTGGTTTCCATTCTGAAGAAAACATGTCTCTGTTTTATTGGTTTATTCCCCTCTTTGTTTTCATTTTAACCTTTCCTTCCTGTTGCTGAATATAAGCTCTTTGTTCTGATGCATTAAATGAATGATTGATAATTACAGCATGACTTTGTCTCTGTCTCTGTGTTGCCTTTGAATCCTGAAGGATGAAGGACAGAATTTTCCATTTGGATCAAATCCAATTTAATTAAAAAAAAAAAAAAAAAAAAAGAATTAAATCTTAACACTAAACTAACAGTGAGACAAATCATAATCTCACTAGCTAGCCCACTGGGCTAACAAAATATTTTGCCTCAGTTTAGCAAGCATGTTAGCTACTTAAGTGCACTTACTTACACAAACAAGTAAATTCCTGCGAAGGAGACGACATGGTCATGATAATTATACTTTTTAAATAAAGTGGCTGTAGCGGCAAGTCGGTGCCCTAACATTCGGCCACGAGCATTCGGCAATGCTTTCTTCACATCACACATAAAAATATATTACTGGTTAAGTGCACGCAGTAGGAGAGTTATACAACAGATTTTATTTTTATATCAAATACCTGCATGAAAATATCACCCATTATCCCTTAGTAAAGGCTGATGTGTGTGTGTGTGTGTGTGTGTGTGTGTGTGGGATTCAGAATGAGCAGCATGCACTATAGTTACAGCACTGAAGTATATTTGGTTTAAAAACACACTTTTTTTTTTCCTTTTGAAAAATTCAATAGCAATAGGCTACTTGTAAGCCAGGCAACTCTGAATTAAAAGACAAGTAACACAAACATAACAAATAATCTTGTCCCCATGTGCCTGGGCTAAGATTTGTCCACCACTGTGCATGTTTATCATTTGCTAGTAATTACATCTAATTTGTTGATCAGGCTGACATTTATTTTTTTACAGACTAAACTCCATTTCCACACTACATGACCCAAAGGATGTGATAAAATCCAAATGATGCCATGCGTTAAAGTCAAATATAGTAATTAACTGTGCTCATTTTTGGCTACTCTGTTGTCTTAGTAATTTTATGTAATAAATATAAACTGTAAAACAGAGTCAGGATTTCTCAGCTCCGCCCATTCGTAACTTCGTAGATATTCTTCACTACTTATACCGAACTATAGAATAAATACGAGAGAAGAAATTTCAAGGCTTCACATGACAAACCAGGCTACTTGTTTATTGCTAGACAGGGTAAAGATGACCCACCATAATTTGAGTAATAAATAAATGAACTGGCAAGAAAAGATGAAAATATGAGTCATAGCTGTTTTATAATTCCTTTTGCAGTAAAGGCCAGTAAAGGGTTCTGCAAGGAATAAGTAGGCCCTTGTGTGCTTATAATGGAGGCAGAAACGAGCATGTGGTTCAACCCCGTCTCTCCATCTATTACACATTCTCTTTCTCCACTCAGTTTCTTTTTCTTTTCTTTTTTAAACTTGAAGCTTGTTCTACTTCTGCGTATACACAAGGCAAAGCACGCTGCTGCTACCGAACGCAACGTACACTACCACTTACACACGAGGCACAATGGAAATATAAAATATTAGTGCGGGGTTATGATTTACCGCTTTACATTGGGTCGGAATGAGGAGCCTGATGCATCCTGAGAGAGAAAACTCATCCTGGTACCAAAGCCATTTATATGCAGCCTTCTGCAGTGGGCATTTTTAGCACCTCGTCTTTGCATGGCCCAATTCTCACAAGTAGTACAACACAAAACGAGTGAGGAATGAGTGGAACGGCTGTTTCTTGTGGGTGCTTATGATGAAGCTATAGCTCAGTTATACCGATATACCTTTTACACACACCTCTCTACAGGAGAAATATGGGCACTCATCTCTGCACACTAATATCAGAAAGTCATTTACTCTTTATTTTCTCCACATTAACACCATTCGTCATGCTGGATCAGGTAATTATATTAGGAAACCCATAATGGCACAGATAACTCACTCACCAGCCTCGCAGTTTGTACGCCTCAGGAATATCAGGGTTAATCATCACGGTGCTGCTGTAGAGTGTGGAAAGAGAGCGCCCTCCAAAATCAGAGAGCCTGGCACCCTTAATAGCCAAGATGGGCTGCCCGGTGCCATCAAATGTCTCTGCCTAAAAGCAGGAATTAGAGAGCGAGATTAGCATTCACAATGATGTTATTCTAGCATCTTTCACAACCACCTGAGAGATGACTTAAAAACGGTTTCTACATTCTATATTAGCTTCTCTATTGCTAACTGTTACACTACAAGAGCAAAAGCTCTTCAGGGCATGCCATATACTTAGAAATACTTAGTCGTCACCCTTTGCCTTCAAACAGCATCAATTCTTATAGGTACACTTGCACATAGTTTTTGAAGGAACTTGGCTGGTACGTTGTTCCAAACATGCTTCACTGTTACCTGCAGACATTGTACCGCTCTCCAGCCCTTCGGCGGACAACTGCCTTCTGCTACAGCCAAATATTTCAGATTTTGACTCATCAGTCCAGAGCACCGGCTGCCATTTTTCTGCACCCCAGTTCCTGTGTTTTCGTGCATAGTTGAGTTGCTTGGCCTTGTTTCCATGTCGGAGGTATGGCTTTTTGTCTGAACTCTTCCATGAAGACCACTTCTGGCCAGACTTCTCCAGACAGTAGATGGGTGTACCTGGGTCCCACTGGTTT
>JAOUQY010000051.1:15106024-15119563 GCA_028566355.1 Doras micropoeus
TCTCTCTTTTTTTTTCTTTTTTCCAAATATCAGTATCAAGTATGTACAATATAAAATCTGCACTGTTAGAATCCGGGTGTTGTTTAGTTACATTAAGCCAGATAGAGTCCATTCGCAGAGATTTTTAAAGCTGTTTTGTTAAAATGTATGATAAATAGCCTATTACATGGTATCAATAGTTACTGGTGTAGGAATGTAAACGCGCTGTATAGGAAAATATGAGTTTTTGTTTTTGTTTGGGGGATTTGTTTAGGATCTGGTAACCCTAGACTAGACAGCCAGCATGTGTAAATAACAAGAAAATGTAAAAATACTGCTGTATTTTTCAAGGTTTCAGTTAGCATAGAATCATCTTGCTATTTTGGAGGCTTCATAGCACTTAAATAAACCCGTGTTTAAAAGTTTCTTTGACAAAACCCGACATTGCAGGGAGATTGAGAGGGATTTTCTCGGTTAATCCGTTTGGCAACCCTATTTATAATGATCTTATTTCTTACATTTCCTCTCTCTCTCTTGCCCGTGTGTGTGTGTGTGTGTGTTCTAACGATTGCTTTAGCAGTCTGATCGCATTAATCGATCGCTATACAACACCGCAAGGAGGCTATTTTGTGGTATTTTGTCTGCTTCTATTACTTTGACCTTATCAAAAATGCCTCCAGCTAAAATGCCTCGTCAGAAAATGCTTCCAGCATAAACCTATAGGTAATATAATTTGATAGGTCATTTTAGAAACAGAAATGCCTCCAGCACTAAAAAAAAATATAAACAAGCATGATTTTAGGGACATTCAAAGCCTTATCACGTGTCTCTGTAGGTAGAAGAGCAGGGGGCAGAAGGAGACGGCAGGACTAGGCTAGTTCATAATCTGCAACTCAAATGAACGCCCTGTTTATATTTATACTAGTTTCTGCTTGATAGAAAATAATTCACGGTATCAGTATTCTTACATAAGGACAATTTTTTAAATAGAAACATCAGGATCCAAAATGTAGATTCTTAAGAACCGGCCATCCCTAGTTTTATAGTAGGGTCAGGGTCAAAGTGATCGCAGGAGGAAATCAAAGATGGGAAGAAATCAAAGAACCCAGAGGAACCCGCACGAGGCAATCTAGCACTGCCAGTCGACCTACCTTCATGTTTTCAGGAGGTAGGAGGAAATCGGAGAACCTGGAGGAAACCCACATTCACACTGGGAGATCATGACCTAGTCTACCATAGTGGACTCTCCAAGCTAGTCAAATGATATACAACCCTGAAGTTCACACATTACATGAAAGTGGAAAAAATACAAAGTTCATCTTGTATAGTGCTGAACCTAGCCTGGTCACCAATTTACAAACACAGCATTTAGAAGATGTTCTTATCCAGAACAACTTACAGAAGGACATTAGAGAGTCCATCATAATCATATCCTCATGCTTGTATAAAAAGGACATGATATAAGAATTATGCCATTAAGCTCAAACTCTTATAGATTAGTTAGTATCCCAAGAAAAACAAGTATGTCAAGGGATTAGTCTTGTATTGTTTTATTATTAAAAACGTCATTCATATTTAAATGCTTCGTGAAGAGGTAGGTCTGAAGACTAAAAGGGCAAATTCATTCCACCAGCATTAGTACAGAGAAGAGTAAGGAGGGATGGTGGGTCATGCTAAGACCTGCTAGAAGGGAAAGGTCACTCATATCTCGCCCTCCAGATTGGAAAGTCTGCCCTACTGCTGACACATCTGAGACAGCTGATTATCAAGCTCTTCATGAGTTGCATCAGGTATGTTGGGAATAGGGAAAAATCTATGTCCCTAGATGGTGAGTTAAGAAGATCTGCCTAGGCAAATAAAACTCATGATTTACATTAGTTATTGATTTGGGTGAAACTAACTCATCATTTTTTTGTATAGAGGCACTGTTTCATGTTTCAGGCACATTCTTTTCATGTTAATTTATTTATTTATTTATTTATTGCTTCTTAGGATTTCACCATAGTTATGTCTTATGTACTGACAAGAATAAAAGAATAAAGGAGGACTTTAATGTTCTCCACATAAGAGTTTGGCAGAACAGAACAGAAAAACTGTATATACAAAGGAACTTAAATACATGTATTTAATCATCAAACACATGCTTTTATAATAGCAGTAAAACAGAGCTGAATGCTGTCAATGGAAGCTTGACCCTGAGCTGAAAGGTCAATTATATATAGGGTAAAAAGAAAAAAAAATGCAATACATCATTGCCCTGTTTGTAACATGTCTGTAAAACATATTCTAACCAAGCCTAGATTTGTTACAGGTCTTCATTTTCTATTTGGAGGCAGGCCAGTGATAAAGGCATAAATAAGCATGCTTATTTGGGTGGCTTCTCAGAAAACTTTGTACTAAAGAACTCGCCTTTATCTGAAAGGCTTGGACCTAATGTTGCAGTTGTGCTGCTAGGGTTAGGGTTTGAAATAACCCCCAGAAAAAGTGGTGTTTGAGTGGAATCATCTGTAAGGGCCAAGAAAAAAGGTTGGTTGACTGTAAAAGAGGGATTGGAGCGGCTGACTGCTACACTGGTAGCGGCCGCAGCTTCTGCACCCTCCTCATTGATCTCAATGCTGGATTTGTGCTGTACACTGGAGACCAACAGGGGTCCCTCTGAGATACCACCCAGATTAGGATTAGAGAACAGCTGCCCTAGACCTGAGGAAAACAAGAATAAGCATTGCATTATTGTTGTTGCTGTTGTTATTATCATTATCATAATCATCATTAACTGAATTACTATTAAAATAATATCATCAAGGAGTTTATAACTGCCATAGTTTGATATTTGATTCCATTTGTTCTCATAGTGAGTAGAATTAATCTCCTTAATTTAAAAAAAGTCAGGGTTCTATCATACCCATGCTTGTCAGGGCCTCTTCAAGTTCCTGAGTAAAATCCAATTTAAGTTTGGGAAGTTTAACCTGCATACTTCTCTCCCGTGGGAAGTGATTATATAGATCTGATATATTGAGTTTGGCTGCAATGGCTGACACGTCAACCGATCCTATTATTGGCATCACAATTATCAGGCTCACATTCCCCTTAAACGGGAAACGAGCAATCTGCCAAACAGTAAGGACGGAAATAAAGCTGTACATTAGAGGCATGTTAAATAAAAATAACCAAATTTATAAATCCACAAAAATTTACTTGATATTACCGATCGTCTGTCCCGTGTATGTAAAGTTACCTGAGCATCAAGTTCATTATGGTTGAAAAGACTGAGTGGGTATTTTGGCCCAATCATCATGTCAACATAAACTATTTGTTTTTCATCAATGTAAAAAGGCTCACTGGAGGTAAATTGAGGGTCAAAGCGCCGGAGCCACTCTCCTAAAAAAGAAGACAGAAAGTCATTATTGGGTAAGATAATACAGCTAAATTCAGTATAGGTTGATAAATTGTTAAATAAATTGTTATTAATAATAAATAAATTCTTCCATGTGTTTTATGCCAGTGAAACAAATTAAATGGCCTAGTAGTATGTCTATATCTTTAAATAAAAAAGAAATGCAAGCATCTGTTGGTATGCTAATCATAAATCAGCCTAATCTCCTAGCACCAACTAATGCTTATACCAAAATGATGCCTTTCATGAATAGTTATCTATGGTTAATGACACAAAATGGCACTAAAGTATAGTGTATATCACAATATACTGTTTACAGGATGGCCAGTTTTTCTATCAAGCTTCATTAAACAAAAATCCTAAATGTACAAGTGTAAATTTAATTGTCCTTGTCTAAGGGAAAAAGTTTAATTAATTGCTACCACACACACACAAAATACATTTAATGAATATACAGAATACAGTTTCATTTCAAAGTTCACTTTTTAAATACAGGGCCAGTATTACTTTCCAAAAAAAAAAAAAAAAAAAGTCACACAGCATCACTGATATAAAGCATCATGCCCACCCCGGAGCTACGTTTAGTCTCAAAAGTCAGAAACTGTCCATGCACACAGTTAAAGAACTGTATCCTCACTAGAGGCTAAGATAATATTATGAATTTTCACCACCACACCAAATATTTAGACAAAGTATGTACCTAGAGTTTGGTAAATGTGATCTGTATAGAACTGAAACTAAATTCTAAGGGTAGCATTTTACACATTTGTATACAGCAGCTTCAGGACATTTTAGAGGACAAAGTGTTTGAATCGTCAATGCAGGAAAAAAATTTCTTCACACAGAAATGGATCACAAAACTACAAAGAACTACAATAGATAATGGAACATAGTGCTACCACCATCAAGCTTCACTGTGGGGATGGTGTTGGGTTTCTGCCAAATGTAGTACTTTGTGCCAAGGCAACAAGGCAAGAACTCAGCTTCTGTCTCATCAATCTCCAAAATGCCTTTTTATAAACAGGTGGCTCACCACACTTTCATAAAGTCCAGATTTGTGGAATGTCTACAGTATAGTTGTCCAGCAAACAGCTTCTCCCATATGTGCTGTGGATCTCTCCAGCTCTTAGAGTTACCTTGGGGATCTTGGTTGCTTCTTTACTCCCCTTCTCTGATTTGGTGGATGGCCTCATCTTAACAAAGTTGTGGACTTTTTAAAATAAGGCATTTATTGGGACTCTATGATCAAGTCTGGGATATTTGTTATTACCAAGCCCTGAATGATATTTTTTCCTAGGCTTAGCTGTGATAGCTCTTTGATCTTCATGATTCATGACTTAACATCAGTGATGCTGTGTCTTTTTTGTTGTTGTTGGAAAGTAATACTGGCCTGTCTGTAATAATGTTAGATGTTTATTACCAATTCTTTTTTTTTATATACTACTTTCACTTTTGCTTGGAGCTTTTGGGTTGTAACATGAACTTCCCTCAGAAATAAATAAATAGTCTGTTCACTAAAGCTCTGGCACTTTCAAGAAACAGGTGTACTAATACAGAAATCATGTTTCACAGAAATATTAGGGAAAACACATGCAATCAAAATCTTAACAATGTTTCATTTATAACTAATTTTCCAAACTATATCGACTCCCCCACCCCTTTCAATGGCATTTGCCATTTTGTGTAGATGCATTACATATGATATCAATCTAATTCAGGTCCAGGTTGTAACACTACAAATGTATGGAAGAATTCAAGGGGTGAATCCTTATGCAAGGCACTATAGCTTATATAGAAAGGCTTTTCTTTTAGCCCTACAAATATCAGACCAGTAATCATGTTATATTGAAACCAACCATATTGAAAATGTTAGAGAGCAGTGTGTTAAATTTCTGAACTAGTGAACATGTAGGATGATGTTTAATACTATTGAACAGCTGTTATTGTATTACCTTTGTAGTGCAGCGCATTGATGAGCAACAAGACAAGGTTAGGAGGGAGACTGGACAGGAAGTCTGTGATGTGACCATTTGTGGATTTCTCTACCCACTCATTGATCTCCTCCAAATCAGTCAAGGCTGCAGGCTTGGAATCATATATTTTGAGGGACTCTTCTATAAACTCCTGCTTTGGCTTAAATCCTTGAGAAACAAAATATTTATGGATTTATGGATTTGTTCTACAGAATCATGTCATGATTAAGAGCTGCAGGCCTCGTCTGCATCAGCAAAAACATCAATGACACTGGCATGATGCATAACCTGTCCTGTACAGAATATCACTGTGGTCTCTTTCTTCCTCACTCACCATCAGCAAGGTAGATACGTCTGGCGATTTGCAGGGCATTTTTCCGGACGTGGTGGAGAAGGCTTTTCAGTGCTTTGTGGTAGCATGGTACCTTATCAGTATTTAGGTGTTGAAGAAGGAGCTCTTCAGTGTCATTCCTTGCTCCTGATAACAATATATACATTACATTATTATTATTAATCTCTGAATGGTTGTCCCATTCTCATTCATGGCATATTTTCAAAGAATAAGTGAAGCATTACATTATAGGGCACATTTTCCTGCCATGTCTTGGGTTCATGTTTGGATTTCCATAGAACTCGCTGCAAATGATTAAAACGTTACCCTGACTCATCTGCTACTTCCTGTGATAAAGCACTTCTATCATGCTGGGATTGGTCTCTCCCGGGATGACGATGCTTTTATCCACAGGGCACGAAGGTTCACTGATCGTTTTAATGAGTATGAAAATGATCTAAATCATATGCTGTGGCCTTCACAGTTACCTGGTCTCAACCCAATTGAACACTGTAGAGATTTTGGACCAACAGCGCTCTCCACCACCATGAAAACACCACTTTTTTTTTGAAAGAATGGTTTGCATGCTCCAGAAACTGCATGTAGAATCCACACCAACAAACACTGTACCTGTACCTGTGCCTTGTGGTGGGCCACCGTGTTACCAAGACACTTTTCCAAACGTGCTACTAATGTGATAAATCATGCTAAAGTGATACTACAGTACTTTTAGCCAAAAAGAAGTGAATACTTGTATATGGTTTCATTATTCGCTCAAAAGTGAGTGACATGTATTAAATTGGTATAATTTGGTCATGTTGCATGTCAGGAACATACCCAGAGCCAATTGAGAGAGCGCCAAGGACACACTGAGGGGGGAGATGATAATATTAGACTGCTTTGGATCTGCCTTCAAGTTCTCCAAAAGCTCCAAACCAAACTTCATAATCGCACGCCCTATGGCCCGCCGAAGTTCTTTAGAATTCCAAGGACCACACGGTTCATCCAAGTCTTCCTCTGAAGAGCTCTCGCTATGTTCAATAGTGGAGGTCGAGGTAGAAAAGCCATCTGGAGTTAATTCTTCTGTGTGGGACACGTTGGAGCTTACAGCATCCTGTCAGAAACACACTGAATGAAGTCTGCTAAATCAGATTAGTCAACATGCAAGAGTTTATCAATGAATGAACTTCTTACTGTTCTGGGACTGCTGGTTATCAGGGGTACGAGAGGAATCCCAGAGAGCTTTTCATCCTCTGAAACAACATCCTCCTGTAAAAGTGCAAGACCAGCCCTTTTGATTTAACATGCAATAGGGGGGTTAAGATGTAAAGGTAACAAAAAAAAAATCAATGTCAGTCTTGTTTTACCGTCCTGCCTTGTTGGCAGTAACAGAGGAAAAGGAGTACAAGCAATCTTAAATCCATGTCCTAACAGCCAGTCTGAAATCACAAGTTTTAAAATGAAGCAGATTATATGAGCAGTATATGCATACATTTCATTAAAGTCTCAGTAATCTATTGGCAGAAGTATGGTGTACTTCTTAGAGGATACTCCAGAATACCCAGGCAGAATTGTGTTTACATTAGAAAGTTTATTCTGACAAATGTAAGTGATGTTGGGTGAAAAGATTTAATGAAAAATGAATTTAATGAATAAACGTGTAACGTTTCATGTGTAAAAATGAATTGATTGCTGTCTTTCCTTAGTTCTTTATGGTAACAAACTAAATAAATTAGCACTGTAATCTATTACTCTGTGAAGCATTTTTTTCTGTTTTGCAAACTCAACATTAAACATCGGCCAATACTGTTTCGACCATAAAAATGATCAAAATAGTTTAGTTTCAGTGGTGCCAAATACTAAATTTGAATCCAAATTATAGCCAGTCTCTGTAAAAACACTGAATGTGTATCAAAATGCATATATATTAATCCTAGAGTAGGTATTTCCAGTAATAGTTCAACTCACACTCTACATAATGCACTATGAACCATGGAACCCTCAGTAAACGATGCTTGAGCCAAATTTGAACCTTATTTACTTATTCGGATTACTGATCATGCTGTAAACATACGTTCAACTCATTTTAGTTATCCAAACTATCATTTGCAGTGCATGTAATGTACAACAGTATAAGAAAATTGAACGTACCTGGAAAACTACTATTCAGTCCTAAATTGAGAGAAAGCCACAAATGGTCAAAAGGAAAACTGTCCTCTCTTAAAGTTTGGCAATCAATGAGCAGGCAGTTACACTTCAACTTTCATTGATCTGTGCTTCATATAACTCACACACATGTAAACACTGAAAGAGATCTCGACACCACAAACAGTAAGAGTTATGCATCACGTAGACATTTCGGATCCGTGACTACACTGAACGTAATGGATCATGGGCTATTTTAATGCAGGCTTCTGAGTAACTTGCTTGCTGGAAGCAACGGGTGCTTTCTACACCATTTACAAGAAGCACTGTGGTTAATAGACAGAAAGGGATAGATATATAGAGAGAGATAGAGGAAGGGAGAGAGGGAGGCTGAACTGTTATGTATATAGATTATCCATAAAGATTGGCGGTTGGTGAATTAATGCCGCTAAGAGACAGGAAAATGCCATACATTATCCGGCCCTGAGCTCTCTAAAACCAGAGGCATCAAATGTCAAACATTCGACAAGGACTTTGTCCTGCTGGGCCAAGGTTTCCCATTGGCGGCTGTGGCTCTACACAGCAAATCTTCAAAAGAATACAATCATCACTGACTATACCAATTGCATTCACAAGGGCATGCTAATGCAGCAGATATAATGTTGCACATATTAAAGAGCAAAGAAGGCAACAACTAACATTTTTGATCAATTTGAGTTTACTTCAAATTACTGAAAATGTCCAAATTTGATGTCTTAAGTACATGAAGGAAATAAAGTAGAAAGGTAAAAAAAGAAATAAATTAGAATTAACTTCAAGAGAGTAATAACCTACTCTGAGTTAAACAATTCCATATGTTGCAGTGAGACGTACAAAAGATGATGTAAAATCTTGAAGACATAAACATGTGATCCGTTTGAAAGATATGGACACAGAAAAACTAGTTATACTTGTCTCACTATAATTAAATATTCCTAAACGTCTGGGATTCCTAGCCAGACTTGCACTTGTGCAAGCAAAACGTCTGATCATACATGCAGAGTTTATTGCAAGTGACAGCTGTCATGTTAGAAACTGTAGAATATGAATTAAATTCATATTTTAGTATAATTATGTATAATTATGACCAGACTTTTAATAGATTTAGGGATGTCTCTTTTATGCGTATCCTTGCTGATCATGACCCAGTGTGCTTTTAAGGATTGTGTAAACGATTTTAATTTAATCTTGATAAAGCTGAAAAACTTATCTTCACTTGCCAGATTTTGCAAACGCAGAACTTCGTTACTGTCAAATAAGAGACTATTAGGTGCATACAAATCACATTCCTATAATCAGTGGTTAGTTTCTAGGATACACAAGTATACTTTATATAATGAATAAAAATATTACTACAGTTGTACATAAGAGAATGAATTACTATAATTATGAAGATTGATTATTTTGGGGAACAATTCAAACCATGTAAGAATTCACTGTTGCACTAAAATGTTAATCCCATTTAATATGGGATTATTGACCTGTTACTGAACCCCTCCTCATAAATAATCTATGGCTAGATATTTCCTCATTTACCATGGTGCACATATATATATAGGTTCTCCAAAGAAAAAAAAAATGTAACCGACTGCAAATGTAACAATATGCAATGACAGATATGAAAGATATGCTCCAGGATGTCATGTCGTTAAGGTCCACCTACATGTTCATGATTAAAGGTACTCATGATATAGTGGACTTAGGACAACATAGTATACCAGTAAAAACCCACAAATACTGCATAGTAGTTCAATGCCTCAGGTGCATTATAGCATTGACAAGCTTTGATCTGTGATTCCCACAGTGGGGTTTGGGTGATTTTGTACACCTATTCTGAATGTGTAAAAACTACAGTGGAACCATGATTGGCTCAACATTCCTGAGCAGTTCTTCTTATCCACTTGTCTAAATAAACAATTTTTCTTTTTTCCAGGATAAGAAATTAGTTCCTTGAATTTCTTGTACATAAACATCGGCTGGTCACAAACTCCATAGATAAATTGTATAAAATTGTATAAATTGTTTGTGATGCTGATCATTTGCTTTTTGATCATGTAAAGACTTCTGTTAAACCTTAATAAGAGTAAGGTGCTAAGACATTCTTAAATAGCTCAAATCAGTCACAGAAGCTCCCTACAGTAGCTAAAAAGGGCATTGGACAAAACAACGTCTTTACTTTTTTTTTCATTTTGAGGAGCAGCCAGCATTGGTGCAAAAAGCAAATATATTAATGAGACACTCTACATCAGGGTTGTGCTGGAGCTTTACATGTGTTCAAGCCAGAAGTCTGATGGCGCCGTTCTCAGAACCCAGCAGCAGGAGTCGTTTGGTGGGCAGCACTGCCAGGCTGGTGAGGGTCCCACGGAAGTTCTCAGAGCTAAGTTTTGTGCAACTAGCTGGGCTGGCTGAGATATCCATCATGGAGTACACGCCTATCTTGTTGGCTACAGTTCCTGCCACAATCTCAGCACCATAGAGGTCAAAGGCATGGATGGGATCAGATGGAGTCCTGTACAGATGAAGAGGCTTGTGCTCCAGATCTTTCCACACAGTCAAAGTGTGATCAGTGGAGGAACTAATCAGCAAATTCCCCTCTGCTGCCTGCAAAAAAAAATACAGATTATGGGTACACAGGCACACAACCACATATTTTAAGACTTTGAACTGATTTTTTTTCTTTGGATAAACAAAGCCAAGTCAAGGTTAACAGCTTTCTATCAGAGTGATCCATAATTACAAATGTTGTCTAGCTTTTATGTACATCAATAGCATTTCTCATATCAGTGTTAATAATGAGTAATCCATGTCCATATTTGCCTAAACATGGGTTTGCAAAGGCACAGACAGAATCCTTGACCCTGATAATCAAGGTTAAATAAAGTTTGTTTTCGCTGTAGTTTTTGTTGACTGCTTCTAAACAAACTGACAGAGTACAATTTCTGCTTACACTGTGGGAAGCTTAATACAGTTCCACAAATTCACAGACTAAACAAAGATATGAAGGTGGGTCTAGTTCTTTAAGTGCTATGTACCAAAAGAAAAACAAGTCCTAAATCCACCTCGATGAATTATGTCCCATAAATCTGGATTAACAAGAACCTGTGAATACAAGAACAGTAACATTTTATTTGTGGTTGGAAACAAATTACATTCTTGTCTTCCTTAAAATATTAGTATACAATAGCCCCATTTAGAAAATAAGACATTTCTAATTAATGATAATCTTCAGGAATCTGTTGACCTTGTAAACAAGGGATTTTGAAAATCACTAAATGGGCTTTTTATACTGGGCACATGAACCTCTTACTCACCACTGTTCCAGGCAACAGGTGACAAATACCAGGCTCATATCTGATTCACTACAAGTATACACAAAATGTTCTGACAAGCCTAATTTCTGACCTCATTGTAAAGATAAATGTTTACAGACATTTGTAAAGACTACCCACTATACTTGCACTTCTGATAAGCATGAAGCACACACCCACCTTCATCTGCAGTATATCTCCCTCATGCGCCGGCCAGCCTCGTAGCACCAGCCCAGTCCGTGCATCCAACAAGACTATGAAGCCTGAGGAGAATCCGGCCGCCACTGTTCGTCCTCCGGGGCTTACAGCCAGGCAGCGGATGAGACCCGCACTTAGGTTGTTATGGGCCAGACGAAACTCGTGCTGAGAATAGAGGAAAAGCACAGTGTACCTTAATGATAGGCATTAATGCTAATGCCAAGACACACTGCCCACAATGAGCTGCATGATTAAATCAAATCCAATCAATTACATTTGTAGGGCAGCTTTGAAGAAAAGAGTAATGACCTTAGGTTTTTAATTGAGAGGATGTTGGGGAGTGATGAATGTACCTGTAGGCCAGGCTTGCGTGGGTCTACAAAACGAAGGATAGAGTCAGCACTGGCAAACACCACGCTGCAATGAGGAGGTGGCATAGTGGTGACGGCTGTGATGGGATTCTTACCATCAAGTGCTTCGTAAGTTCGAATCTGCTTGCCTTTTTTCACATACAAAGAAGAGATCACTTATTAATTCAAAAGTTGCATTATGTTACTTATTAAATTTTTAACAAAACCCTATCATTATTGATGCTGAGTAAAGAACTCTTTATGAATACAGTATCCTGAATAGGGACGTATACATTATCATGGAATCATGCCACAATGTTGCACTTTTTGAATCCTTGCTTCCTTTTTCCCTGATTTTTCTCACCTAATTTAGTCATGGCCAAATCCCACCTGTCAGGCATTTCTCTGATAGCTACCAACAAGAGAGGACATTGGCCATATTTCCTTGCTTGCAGTAACATATGCACCAGAGAGGGGCAAAAGCCCAAAAAGTTACATTCTACGTATAGTTTTAACATTGTCTATACAGTTATATAACTGTACTCTATAGATGGACTATAGAGGTCTCTCACCTGTGAACTGGTCCCAAATGTGCACAGTGCCATCACAGCTCACCACCTCCTGTAATGCCTCCAGCTGTGCAACACAGAACACAGACTTGCGATGGTCTGTGTATGTCAGCCGAGGCTCCACCTCTCGAGTACCATCACCATGATTATACAGAGGCCAAAGTTTCACTGTTTTGTCTTTGCTTCCAGAAAGAAAGTAGTCCTCACCAGCTAGTGGAGCCAGACACTTAACCGTACCAGAGTGGCCCAAAAAGCTCTGCAGGCGGATTTGATGGAAATGGAAACGTGGATCCTGATGGTTGAAGCCGATCTCATATTGCCAGTATGCCAGCCAGTTACCCTGCAGAGAACGACCACTGCGTGGGAGTTCCTGCTTCAGCGCGCTGTCCTCTGGAGTGTGACCCAGAACCCAAGAAGATGAAGAAAGTGATGAAACTGGTCCCACTGACATTGAGGCAAACATAGAGGTGACAAAGCCTGATGATGGAATACAGCTCATATGAGGCCTTCCCCAGATATCAAGAGAGGACTGATTCGGGCTGCCACTTGGCTCAGTGTCCCGCGCTACTTGGATGCGATTTCCTACCAAGTGACTGCCAAAAGTTCCAGACTCAGGAAGAGCATCCCCACCAAGAGGAGTTGAGGTGGAAGATGGGGCTGGGAAGGGGCTACGACCAAACGTGTGGCTTAAGATTGGAGAGAAGCTCACAGAAGAAGTGGGCATCTCGGCTCTTTGACCACCAGCTAGGTTTGATTCTGGGCTTCCTAGACTTATTTTGTTTTGGTAGGACATAGCCAGGCCCCAAACCAATTCATGGTTAGGAATTAATTTCCGAATAACTGTGTCACCTAAAACCAAAACATGAGAGAGATAATGTTATGAAATAAATCATGTATAAACAAATTAATTAATTCATTAATAATGCTCCAAAAATCAACAGCAGAGGATTGCCTCACCAATGAGACAGTACAAAGGGATATAGGAGGCATATGCCATCTCTGGGTTGAACACAGCCTGAAGCTCTTCCAGAACCCCCAGTTCACAGGTCACCTCTGTTCCCCCTGGAGTGCAGACATCAATGTATGTGTACTCTCCAACCTCTTTTCGGGGTCCCTTCTCTATCTGCACAACAAAATGCCACTCAAATCATTAAACTACTAAAACAAGAATGTTAAACATGTTGTTCCTGCCTGAAAAAAGAAATCAGTGCAATACAAGGCCTGATTCAATCAAATCAGCCTAGAATTAGGAA
>JAOUQY010000051.1:15182186-15192240 GCA_028566355.1 Doras micropoeus
TGACCATTGCCATCAGGTAGGGAGGGGCTGGACCATTTTTGGCTTTGTAGGCCAGCATCAAGGTTTTATATCTGATGCAAGCTGCTACAGGAAGCCAGTGAAAGGTGCACAGCAGTAGTGTGACATGGCTGAACTTGGGAAGGTTGAAAGTCGAGCTGCAGCATTCTGGATCAGTTGCAGAGACCTGATTTGCCTGATGGCAAAGGAAGGCCAGCTAGGAGGGAGTTGCAGTAGTCAAGTCTTGAAATGACAAGAGACTGAACAAGTACCTGGGTGGCCTCCCTTGAGAGAAATGGTTGAATTGTCTGAATGTGTAAGGAAGAAATCTGAATGACTGGGTCAAGTTAGCAACATGAGCTGTGAAAGAGAGCTGACAATTACTCCAAGGCTACGTACTTGTGAAGAAGGAGTGATCATGGTGTTCTTAAAGGAAATTGAGAGATCAAAACGAAGACCTGCAGCTCTTGGGATGTAAAGCAGCTCTGGCTTGCTTGGATTAAGCTTGAGATGGTGTCCTGCCATCCATGAAGCAATGTCTGCTAGACAATCTGAGATCTGAGCTGAAACCTGAGTATTTATTTATAAAGACATATTTAGGTTCTAAAGAAAGAACATTGGCCCTGTTTATCAAAATGAGGCTGACCATGCATGCTGTCCTAAACCTGAGTACAGCATAGCCATACCTTTTACGGTGAGGTGGCTAGGTTAGACCCAGGTAAAACTTTATTGGGGTGATAACTTTGGGTGGGGGAAAAATATCAATCTTTATCCACAGAAAATAGCAATGAGGTTTCCTGTGTATGGCTCACTGGACATAAAAGGCAAACACCTAAACAACATTTGCTTGTCGTCCAACAAGCTACAAAAAAGTAATAGCTATTAATTTTAGGCTACATTTCATGAAGTACATTGTTGTTACAAATTCAAAGAAATCCAGAGTCATGCCTCTGAATAATGAACACTGTTAACATAAAAAAGATGACCAGTTTGATTACCCGTTTATTCATTATGATCAGTGGGGCCGGGGAATAGTTTGTGTCTGTTTTTGCTAGGTAAATAATATAAAGATTTCTTACCAGGGTTTCCAGGGGCTGACCATGTTTCATGCTAGGGTGACACTGGCAACCACTTAGGCAGAAGAAATGTGTTGTTCCTTGGTATGTTTTCTGAGCATCTCAGACTTCTGGAGGTAGGTTTTAATTATAAAATCAGGAATCTTTTGCTACTTGTAAATGTTACAAATATAAGCATGTAGATATTCTTATGTGCATCAGATCCACTGGAAATGTTAACTGCTTGTTATTGGTTTAGATTACCTGATGGTACAAGAGAGGAAAAGGTACAGGGTTTTGCCACACACTGAGCCAAAAGCAGTTTTATTGGCTGCAACTACCACAATCATGAGTTATACCATCTTAGTCCTGTCATAAACAATATAGCTGTATCTTAAAATAAATAATTGAATAAATTACAAATATATTCTCTGAATATACAGACAAGTATATATATTTGAAAGGTTATACACACGTCTATAAGGCTGAAAAATACATTCATATACTGAGGATACTAATTCAGAAAGTGACAATGTTCACACTTGACAAAAATTTATATAAACACTGTATGATTTAAAATGTCTTTGTTACATAGGCTCAAGCTGCAGACTCAGTTAAGATTGTATTTATAATCACATGACCTCGGGGTAAGAACAGAACAGAACAGAAAAGAAAAAAGAAAGAAAGAAAAGACTATGACTGCTCTTCCTTTCAAACACAATAAATACAAAACAGTTCAAATCAACACAGACACGCACGCACACGCACACGCACGCGCACACACACACACAGTGGTCTATGTAAAGGACAGTGTCCATTATACAAGTGTCACTTACTTTGGTTAAGCAAATTAAGAAACATTGCAGTGTTCAGTTCCTTCAGTGAAGAAACAGTTTTCATTAATACAAAAGCAACTAATACAACACAAGAGACAATTAACATCTCATATGTCATATTGATCTTAGTTTATATACATTGTATAGGCCAACAGTATGAAAACAAGCAATGAATGTTTCAAGTCATTCAAAAATATGTTAAAATTAAGTCATTCCACTAACACCCAATACATTTACTGACATCTAGTTTTACCTAAGAGTGATACACTTATTCTGATGTATTACAGGCAAAAAGCCCCCAGGGTCTTTGTTGATTACAGTCCTTTATACTCTGGACACTTTGTTGCCGGAAATGGTTCTTCAGAGTGCCATAGAAGAATTATTTTATGGTTTCCTAAAGACCTTTTTGATTCATTAACCGTGTCAAACAAAAACAAGCAAAAAATATTGCCTCCACAAACATTACAATTATCTTTCTGTTTATTCAATTTTGAATGGGTAAAAAAAAAAATGGATCGATGTTCTTTAAGAATCAAAAATGGTTCTGCTGTGGCATAGGTCTAAAGAAGCATTTTTCGGGACTTTTATTTTCACACTGACCCGCATGTTACATAACGATTTGATTTTCTTTACTCAAAGTAGTGTTACATTTGAACCTTTGGCCTGTAGTTTGTAGTCTATGCATGAGTCATTTATATGTAAACAACATCAATAGCAGATTAAACAAGTACCTTATTACTGTGTAATATATGGGCAGTACAGTCACAACCTTGTGAACAAGAACAACAACCACTATTTATTTGAATGGAAAACATTGCTGTATTCAGCCATAAACAATTACACCTATAGTACAATAATCAATTTGATTTAGTGCAAGTTACAATAGTCACCTAAGTGAGAACTTGAGGAACAGCACAATGTACAGAATACATGTAATACACTTAAGCTGTCCACCATTTTAAATCTCTGAAAGTCACGTTTTCTGGACAGGTATTGTTTATAGTTAAAAAAAGATATTAGCATTACATATTCTTAGTTCAAGGAGAACGTTGGCAACAACAGACACCAGTGATGTTTGATAATCATCTCCTCTAGCAGGCATTCCACAGCTACTGATACAACAGGCATGAGAGATGGGACATAAGGCGTGACCTCTCACAGAGGTAGGGAGAACGTCAGCACTTCTCCGAGTATAGGTTCCATGCTGTCATATGCATTGTTCTGGCTGTGCAGAGGCGCCATGAAACAGCGGGTTTGGGTCAAACTGGCACTTTGGCATAGTGTTAGCGTACAGCAGCCTAGCCCCATCTCTGCAGCCAGCTCATAGACAGCTGCACAGAGAGCAATGTTGAGTCTGAAATATTTACACGAAAGGATTATTGCCAGAGCCAGCATCAAGACCTGTCCAAAAAGCTTGTTATGAGCACCCCTCTTCAGCTGTGCATATTTCCTTGGGCTTAAGACATCCTGATGTTTTGTCTGGAATCATATATTTTACCTCTTGCCTGGCACCGGGCTTACAGAATACCTTGAAATAGGATGCCTTGAGCCAAGCCCAAGAAAAAAACAAGCCTCACAAGACCAAAAAACAAAAAAAAACCTGTGTTGCTGGCTTCTTAAAAACTGAAAGTCAATAATAGTCTTGTACTTGGATTTTGATACTTAGTTACTAATTAATTACTACTTACTGATAATTTCAAAATCTGCTGAAGTTGATCCTCTGTTATTGCCTTGATCCAAACAGGAGAGTTGAGGAATAGGCAGAACTTGCATTACATACAATGTATCAAATCCACAGGGTGATGAAGCAAGCTGTACACAGTGAAGTTCGGAGCAGAGATGTGATTTGTGAAACCCAAAAAGTTTAGATGTGAAGATAATGCAGAAGAGAAACAGAGCACTGAAGGATGGACACACAGAGAGCAACTCCTCAAATGAAAGCCCATCTGAATACCTAGATTCATTCAAAAGATAAACAGAATATTTATTCTATTTAACCAGGTACAGAATCAGTCATCCCACACATTTTATGAAGCAAACATAATTTTGCACTAAGTTAAAACTGAATTGGAGAAAGTCTGAGCAATCTGTCTTTAGATAAGAGACCACAGAGAGCTGAAAAGGGCATGTGCATTTAGATTTCAGCAGTGTTGAGAGCAATGAAAGAGTGATGCAGAGAGCTGCTCCTAATAATAGCTCTACCTAGGGTTTGGTTATGAATATCAATAAGGCTCTTGAGGAAAAAAAGCTTTGCTTAATAGATTAAAAAAAAAAAAGTCTAGTAGGGAATGCAATGTGTTCATAAATGCTGTTTTTCAGAAAAGATTGAGAGTACTCTTTAAAAGAGGTTCTCAAAGTGGAGTCCATGAAGCATACCCTGAGGTCTGTGACTTTTTTTAATTGTTACACTGATGGAAATCCAAACCCAGCATTATCAAATGTTACATTTATGATTGACTTCAAGACTCATTAGCTCATTTGTCTGGTCATTTGAATTGATTGGGTTTAAACCAAAGATCACTAACTCAAAAACAAGTAGCCTTATACACAATGTCAATTTAAGCTCTTCAATATCCAGAATATCATTGTACATTTTTACACTTTTACTTTAGTGCACTAAAGACTCTAGTACTTGAATAGCTGTATTAGTTGGAGAGAAGAGAATAAATCTGTATTGCTGAATTTATTTTACAGGTAATGTATTCAAATCAATTCTGAAGTGTGTATTGCTGGGGGGAAATACATGGAAAACACACTCGCAAGTGCTGTAGGACAGGATTCAGACAGTGGGAAAGTGAAAACTGAATCACTGTTTATAGCGAAGACTAAATACTCTTCTATGGACAAAAGGTTGAATAGAAATTACAAGTGAGATATACAATACAAGGGACAGTATCTTGGGCAAGAGGATTTTTTATGTTCCAACGTAGTAAAATTCAAACTCATCTTGATAAAAGTGGTGACAAATCATAATCAACACTCAATACTAACTACTCTACTGTTTTCAGTATACATAACAGTGAACAGACTTACCAGGAGACTGTATTGAGAAATTGTGTCTTCTCTTTTCTCATCCTTCTCGCTTTGTGTGATCAAGGAGTGGTGTTACCCCGGTGCATGCCTGCCCGTGTCCAAATCACATGGCCACCTCCTTCACTACCCCCAGCCTCTTTATTGGACTCAGGCTGGCTCTGGGCACGCTCTGGTTTGGGATTCAAGGTCATGGGAGGTTCGGCCTGTTGCACAGACATGGTGCGTCGCAAGTGCGCACGCTTGGACAGGAAGTCCGGCTTTGACGGCAGACCAAAAGAGCTTTTACGCAGCACCATGCGCAAAGAAGAGGTCTTCTTGGCGCGGGCCCGGTGGCCAAACTGCAGTGAAGAAAGGTGCATGGCGTAGCCCTCACTGAGGAACTGCACAGCATAGTAAAACCAGGGTCAACAAGCTAGCATAGGAACAACAAGATACAGAAGCAAGGAAGATTTCTGGTACACAAAAAGATAACTGAAAATCTGGCACCTGGCATTGGTTTTGGTATTTCTTAGATGGTCTTCCCACTATATATATCTGGTTAGGGCTGAGACCCAGCATACTGTAGACAGAGATGTCCTTCATGGAACCATAGGCTGAATTGATCTTAATGTGACACTAACAACACAGAAAAAGTGGCTTTCACATTCTTGTTCTGCAAAAGTGTGCGTGTGCAATTTGATAGCAGGTCTGAACAACAGGCAAAGACAATCTTACCTCCTGAATCAAGTTTCTAAGGAAGATAGTTTTCTGGCGCAATGGGTCATGCACCAAGCCCTCAGAGAAAAAGATCATCCCCTGAGGGAAGTTGTGCTGGGAAAGCCATGACACCACTCTCTGTTTCTGCATGTCTGGACGCCCGGTGATGTAGATAATCAGATATCCCAGCTCCTGCCAGTGTCTGAACACAAAACACATCAATTCCTCATACAATCACACTGCATTTATTACAAAACAGACAATGATTTTACTATTGTAGTAATCCTCCCTTGATAGATTAAACTATAATGTAGAATTTATCATTATGACAGAATTTAATCAGGGTGCTGCACACCAGAAGCCTACAGCCCCTCCTATGTTTCTATAGTGATTAATCAAATTAAATAAATACAGATAAATACAATATTCCTCCTTTTTAACAGAAAAGCAATATCATTAATCACTAATTAATCTCTAAAATTATATTGAAAATATCCTGAAAATATTTTGGCTATTTATTTATGTACATTTTTTTTTTACTTTCTCTTAATCTATTTAAATCTCATATCTCCTCTGCTATATATTCTTCATATCTAATTCCAGGTGTTTAATGGATCATCAGTTATAACTGAGATACACTTGAAAAGGCTCGAAGTAAACTCAATTTAACTGATTTGACATCAAAAGTTAAAATAAATGTACTTAACTGATGAACTGAACTCTACAGACAATTGAAGTGTTGCAGCAGATAACTGAAGTAATTGGAGTCCAAAATTAAAATAATATGTACTTGGCTGAGGAGATAAGACCAGTTCAACTGCACAGTAGATGGCACTAAAATAGCATATTCTGTGAAAAATACTGGATATAATGGAGCTTTATTCATTTTCCAGACAAACCTGACCATGCAAATTAAATGAACAGTGTTTGGTATTGGTGTTCAGAGCTGTAGTGGTTGACTTCACTTGCCAACCCTGAGTACAGCTCATTGCGAAAATATGTCTTTCTAGCTGTAGATCATAGACTTTACAAAATGATATGAATTCATTTCATGTTTCTAGAAGACAGTGATATGCTAGCTCATGTTTAATTCAGTAAATATGCAAATATATCTTATTTTTACTGCACTCCATCATTCTACTTTCTCTATTGCCTGCTCTGTACCTTACTGTAACTGTTTATTTTTCTTACTTTCATTTTTCCTCACCTGACTACATCCACAGCCCCAGCCCGAACTTTAGGGTCGCTGCCCATGATGGAGACGCTAGCAGCAAAGGACCCATCGATGCTAAACACCACACACTCCATTCCCCGTGGTAGCACAGTCAGGAAAGCTTCTGCATTCGTCTGGTCTCCCCTGAAGGTCATCACGAAAAAATAAGAGGGGAATAAACAGGAAAGTGGGTGACTAGGATAAATGGCTAAGGAAACAATTTTACAACCTACTGGAGAGTTACTCTGCACCTACCCTGACCTGAATAGTTTAGAAACAGCCATTGAACTTCCATCAAATATTAAACATAGAAAACAAAATAATCTTCAGGCTACATGGGAAAATAGGCACATAGCATGAACTTACTTGACAATCATTTTAATAGGATAAACTCCCACAGGCAGTTTTTTGCTGTCAGGGATAGTATAGCACACTCTGCCATTGCTATTGGTGACCTCCGTGTCAAAGTGTACCCAGCGTCCTGACTGGGGCTGTGTCATTAAATATATGTCCACCTACAGAGAAAAAAGATTTTTAAATGAAAAATATACACAATCTTCACAAGTGTTTCTGATTGATGAGGCTGATGAAAGTTGCTATCGTACCTTCTCTCCTGTCAGAGTCACCATGTCCAGAGGGCCGTACATAAAGCGACCGACCAGAGTCTGCGGTCCTTCCTCAGTCGCAATTACATCATTCACTCTGTGGTTGCCAGTGAGATTCTATAAAGGACACAAACAGACCTTAAGCATTTTTCCCTTCCTTTATTCAGTGGAATATAATATGATGCTGCAAGAAGATATGCTCCTGCAGTGCAGAGTTCTTCCAAAAGAGGGTGTCACCTGCCCATGCAGTCTTCTGAGTTAATGCCAATGTCCAAAAATCTAATTTTCACTAAAACTGAATACCTAGGGAAACAACTGAGGCCTCTAGACTGCAAGCATGAAGCAAATAAAATTCTAGCATTTAAATTTTCAGAGTCATTGCTTAGAGTCTTTCATCATTCAGGCTAGAAGTTGCCTGATATAAAAATAAAAATAGCATCGATATAAAATTGACTCTTTCTGTCAATGTCATTGTTACTAACTACTAACTACTTTCACACTTCAACAACTCGCCATATTAGTGCATCTCTCACAGCAAGTGTAAATCTATGGAGAGATGCACTAATATGATCTACTCCAAAAAAATGTGTTTTACAAAGGTCTGTGACATACTGGTTTGACTGGAATTGAGGAGATGAGAGGCAGGCTTGCTACAACTCAAAAGGGGGGAGCTTTTTATATTTCGCTTTTGTCTTTTCCTTCGCTTTTCAGCAAATTTATTTCACTGGGTACAGAACTGTTCTCTTATCTGCTCAGCTCTCTCTCCCTCTCTCTCTCGGCTCTTGTCTGTAAAATCCCCCACAGGTATAAATCCTTTCCACTCTTTCTTCCTGGCTCCACCCTCCATTCACAAACTGATCCTTAAAACTACTGCGTGCTTAATATCAATCTAACGTCAAATAATAACTCAGACTGGAGAAGAGTTTTTTTTTATTCACATAAATGAAATCAGCAGTAACTAAATTATTTAGCATCTAGCACCAGATCTAGGGAGTGGGTGGGCACTCTGGAGATTAGGTAGCAGGTGTATGCTTGGCTCCCGGCATACCCTGTGGGTAGGGCTGTAAGTTATGCAGCTACCATGGACAGGATGTGTGTGCACAGTGTGCATAATCTCTCTCTCTCTCTCCTCGTTCTTGCCTTTTTGTTTCTATTAAAGTGACTTTGCTGAAGTCACATTATACAAAATCACAGACATAAGCTTCATCTAAAAATAGCTTTACAACATGGATATAAATTGATCAAGTAACAGTGTAAGCTAAAGATAACATGACCAATGTCTCAAACTACCTCAAATAAATCAAGATAAACATAGCCTAGGTGTATAACTAAGTCAGTGCAGTCAATCATAAATCCTAAAAATCATAAAATGATAAAAATCCATAAATAATAAAAAAATTAGCTAAGAATTGAGGTTGCATTAAAAAGAAGCTACACAGTATTAAACAGGAATAATCTGTACCAGCCTGCCTTAATTCCTGCATGAAGTGACACATGAAGTGATAAAATGAAAACGAATTGTGTGAACTTTCTCTTGTTTGAAGTAAATATTCTTGTATCCAAATGCTGTCCAGTGTCCTGGCATTTCAATAAAAATATTCATGGCCATGAGTTCTACATGACACATCTATGCAGTTGTACTGTGACACAGCATGAGCAATCATTTGAAAAAATACAGTGGCTGGTTTTCCATCTTGTGAAGGAAGCACATAGTGGGCTTCACTTTCCCCAGCCTGCAGGTGTCGCATGATAATGGAGATATTGTGTGGGAATGGGCAAATGATCAAATCAGGAAAAGGGGGTAAAAATACTATGAGCATGTAGCCATGTTCAAGATAAACCTTAACATTCCTCATCTGTAACAGAAATGAAACAGCTAGTGAAATATATCAGCTGTAATTCATTGCAAGTTATATATATTATAATTTTTTTATGGATTTAAGGACATGCAGGGGGGAGAGGTGTAGTGTGAAACTAACGTTTTGACATTGGAATCTTTTTCACAGCAGAAAAATAAACAAATGGTGCTTTCACGTTAGAAACAGTGTTTAATCAGACAGAGAGTCTGCAGATTTACAGAATGGAGAGGGATGGAAAGAAAAAAAAAACAGGAGATACTTCAGAAACAAAACAAGACAACTGAGGGTAATCAACCAAAAACAAAGCTTATCTTGCTCTTGGGCTCACAGGAAATGTATTGAGAGATGAGGAGAGACCAGTGTGTATTTTATGTCAGCAAAAAATGGGATTTGTTCTTTTATTGCACAGATTGAACTTTATTGTTAAGCTTCTGGCAAATTTTCTTCTTTTTTTTTTGGAAAAAGCACATAGACTGATGGAGCAATCTAGTGACAATTGTCTTTAAAATGGTTTGATAAAGTTAAAGTAGAAGTTGCTTTTTTATTTGCATAACAAATTAGTGAGGTTGAAGGTGAAAGAAATGTCCATGATCTTGATGTAATTTCAACAAAGTTACACTTGGTCACCATTTTGTTGGTGTGGGGAGCATGAAATTTTTAAGGTTCAAAGCACCTCATGGGCCTGTCTGTCTGTCACTCACTCACTCACTCACTCACTCACTCACTCACTCACTCACTCACTCACTCACTCACTCACTCA
>JAOUQY010000051.1:15234519-15244862 GCA_028566355.1 Doras micropoeus
ATTCCTGTCTGCTGCTGTAAGGACAGCTTATGAAAAAGTAGAACAAAAGAATTGAAACTGTGAGTGAAAAAGAAATGGCAAGAGAAAGACAGAGAGGGACAGAGATGGAAAAGCAGAGTGGAAAACTGAATTAAGTACAGCATTGGGGAACATGACACTAACCTCGGGCATCAAAAAACTCATCATCGGAGCTGTCCATGGATTCTTGTGTGATGTTATGCATACACCAGTGGGAAGCGCTGTGCTTGCGTAAAGTCACTACAGGGCAGAAAACAGAGAAGCGATTAAGTACCCAAGCAAATACCTAGGTAGACTGAATCATTTACATACAGCACAACATGATTAGCATGAATCACAATCTGGTGGGTCAGACAGATAATGTAGACTGAAATTGTGCATTCAATAGAAAGCAGTATCTTATTTAAAAAGTATCTTATTAAAATGTAGAAACAGAATTTTACATCATATGAATTTCGATGGACAAAGTCAATATGACTCCAAGTTATTTTTTAATCACTTCAGAAAATTAGGGTCAGGGCAGACATCAAAAGTCCCTGGTCCCTGGTAATCCACTTCACTGGTGTGGGTGGAACAGCACAACAGGGGGTGTGATGTTCTGCCAGCAGTGTGCTGTTTTACAACCTGGTCTGGTCTTTTTGGACCCACTCTTAGCACAGACACAATGACCAAACTGACTCGAAAATGTTGTCGAATGTCTGCGATCTCATAACATTCCTGTTTTTGTTGTGGACCACGATGTCAAGCAGTTCATTATGGCGGAAAAGTGAAAAAACACATTCTGGCCATATGAACATTTTAGCTTGAATTTTAGGAGCAAAGAAAGACAGAAGGAAATATTTTTACGTTTACTAGCCCTGGTGTCACTTCTAGTCTTGTGCAATATAACAATTTAAACGATAAACAGTATTACACTGTCAGGATAACCAATGACATTTATGATTATATTAGACTGGCCAAACTACACATTTTGTGCAGGTGTGCCTAAATTTAACATGGGAATATGTTAGAGCAATCTTTTTCCCCCAGTAAAAAGGGAGTTGAGCCAACTGATATGTGAATCTCACATGATTTTGCAGGTATTTTAAGCTCCCAGTATGACCCGAGACCTCATAAAAGCCCTTTTCCCCAGACTCATGCAGCCTGATTTCCTGTCAAATGTTTTGAGAAATGGAGAATGTTTTGAATTCATTAAGTAACATGACAGATCATGCTGTTATATGAAAATAATGCATGTCAGGGGGTGTGATGTGGAACAATACCCCTAAAATGCATTATTTTCATATAACAGCATGGTCTGGAGATTTTAACGTTTTATTATTAGATTTAAGGCTGTGGAATGTCCCAATGACAAGGTTTCAACTGCATTATAGCTGTGATAGACAATTATTCCTTCACTAGTCATCAGTCTCTCTCTTTCTCTCTCTAAAAGCTTCTCTGTCCTGAAGACATCCTGAAAAAACTTTTTTACAAAGCACAACTGAGACCCCTCCCATAAATGTTAAATAAATGTCTCCTAAATGCATCGCAACACCAATGATTTCAATCAAAAGTGAGAGATAGAGTGACAGATACAGCCTAAGACAGATATGTGTATGTATTTGTGTAAACATACATGGACAACATGTTTGCATCATGTAGTGGTTAATTTCATCTGTCTGTCCATCTGTCTAAATTTCTATCTGTCTGTCTATCCATCTAGCTCTGCTTATCTATTCATTATCCATCTATTTATCCAACTGATTCTGCCACTAAAAGAATAACCAGAATATCCTTCCATACCTCCAACTCTATCCATGTTCCATACATCCATCCATCTGTTCCATCCATACATCCATTTCTCCATCTAATCTATTCATAATCTACCCATCAATCCATCCATCCATCCAACAGTCCATCCATGATCTACCTATCCATTCATCCCTTAATCACGCTTTCCATAATCCATTCACCACTCTATAGACCAACACACATCACTACATTGGCTCCCAGCTTCAGATGACAAAAGAGCAGAGTGGATAAAGTTTATTTTTGATGACAAATTCCCAATTACAGTCAGCAAAAACCTGTACTTGTGTGCTACACATTGTGCCTGACTACTTTTGACTCATTACAACACTAAGGCAATGCTGTTGTAATAAAAAAATGATTTTTTGCAATTAGTTATGGCAATGAAACTATTTTCCACCATGTAATATACGTTCATATTCACCCTAACTTTGATACACAGTTCTCTCTTGAGCAAGTCGCAGCAATTATAGACTAACAATCAACATTCTAAGTAACTGTAGTAACGCAGTTCAGAAACCTTTGAACGTAAAAATGACTCATTGAACTCATCCGAGAAATGTAAATGTTATAGCATTTTTATATACAGAAAAAAACAGCCAGTCTTGACCCATCCAAAATCATGGTGCATTGACACATGTCCCATCGATCAACGCGGCATGTACAGGCACCCGCCTTGACAGAAAGGTGTGGGAAGAGCAGTGGCTCATTATCATTTAAAGCAACAGGCACCGAAACTGAGTGTTTGGAAAGATTGGACAGAGAGAGAAAGAGAGCTGTTATAGTTGATCCATGTGGTATTTTGCCCGAAGAATGCCACAGACATTTCATTAAGACCCCAGGGAACTGTCAGTAATTTTGCAAAAACTGAAATAAAAAAATGAACATGTATAATAATAATAATAATAATAATAATAATAACACAGTGTATGTATTGTAAAAAGTTTTTGTGGCAGCAGGGTGTGACCAAGCGCTGCTAAGGTAAGAGGCAGCACCTGTTGATAATTAATTTAATTGGTTTCCTATTGGTTTCCTTTGTGTGTGTGTCTGTGTGTGTCTGTGTGCGTGTGTGCAGGAAGCGAGGGCTTAATTGGGGGTGCAGACAAGAGAGCAAGAGGGAGAGCGGCGGCGAGGGAGAGCGGCGGCGAGAGAGAGAGAGAGAGCGAGAGAGAGAGAGAGAAAGAGAGAGAGATGGTGCTGAGAGCGCAGAACTGAAGTTCAAGGCTGTAAAACATAATGAAAAGCATCTCTCAGAGGGTGGGTGTGGCATTCTGTCTCACTCAAATCAAAGTTAATAGCTTTAAAATTGACTATAAATAAAGCAATTATCTTCTCTCTACCTAACAATTTCATTCATATTCTAGATCTAGTTAGGAAGGACTGCAAATATTGCAAATATTCTCACAGCAGTATTAACACATCTTTCAAATCGTATGAGCGCAAATGAGGAAATGAGGAATTGAGAAGTGACTAAGTCCATGAATGACTTAGTTTAATTATTGACCTAGAGCAACTTGTATCAAAAACTACCTAGTATCGCAAAGCCAGAAATCAAGTAGCATGGAGCTACTGACCTATTTAGCAAATATGTTTATGGTTGTTGTAGTTTTTCAATAACACATCTAGTTCATCATCATTACTTATTAAGGAATTCTGTCAACATTTTTACTTAGTGTGTTGTCATATTATACTGGGGCCATTGGAGGCAGTGGAAGTGCCGTTTCTTTTCAGCAAATAGCTCTATGGCTAACTTACAAAAAAAGGTCCAGTAAACAGAGGTAAGAAGTTTGTTTTCTTTTTAATGAGCACAAAAAAAGCATGAGCAACAGAAAGCATGAGAGGCAAGCTGTGCTCACGTCTCTCTGGAATAAATAACTAAAATGAGGGCGTGCTCTCAGTCACAACGGCTGTGTGCTTTTTTACTTTGCTCCATGAGCTTCATTTCTGACTGCCTGCACATCCTGATGGACCTCCGTAATACTGAACATGTCTTGCACCCGAGTAGAAATAGATTATATCACAAACACTGAAATATGACTGATGGCAGTGAGCAAACAATGGGTGTTCCAACACAGTACAGAGTACACAAAGCAGAGAAATCATTTAGAGTCGCATATCAATAAGGAATGGATGGTTGAAAGTAGAACAGCCTAAGAAATATGGATTGGTTCTCTGAAAACCTAAAAATAAAATATTTTTAATAGTAGCTTAATAGAATAATGAGGGCTGTTAAGTTTAGGGTGCTTTAAACGATAAGGCAATGTGTAAGCGCAGACCCTTGATTTGGTACCATTTAGATAATGAGAAAGAAAGAAAGATAAACACAATCAGTTTCAGTCTTTTAATTTCACTCGCATACTGAGGTCTGAGCTTCTACCAGTGAGGACCATCAGAAATGACAATCAGCTATTCTGCTAAATTACCAGTGTCTCCAGGAAAATAAATAAATAAATAAAATAAAATTCACACACCTTCAAATATGTCACCGTTATGATTGTGTTTCCCCCGCAGCATATGTGCGGTGCAGTTAGTAAACACTCCCATCTGGTAGCTCTCTGCCTGAAGTGGCACTCTCCACTGTGAAATGCTACATATGGCCCTCTAACCCTGATAACACTGATGTGCTAATAAAATGCTCAAGTGTGCTAACCCTAAAAAATAAAAATAAAAAACCCTGCTGCACTGAATTCTTTAGTTAGTTACTATTTCTTGGAAAGCATGCAAAGGAACTAGGATGAGGTACATAAACTATCATGCAAAGGCAGCATGCAGAATATATGACATTAAGGTTTGGGGATGGTGGGGCAGTTTGAGCAACAAGAGTGTAGACAGCAGCCAAGGCAGGGGAAGTAAAAACAATAACTATGAATTTGATTACATGGTGACAGCACTGAAGGAATTAAAATTGAGGTGCTATAAAGGGCTTTGAGAACTAAACCCCTGCTTGTCACACTGCTTTTCTGGTCACGCTTGAATTGGGGGTAAAAATTGCATAATTGCAAAATTACAGAATGAACTTATACATAAAAGTACAAAATAATTATCTCTTAATTGTCTCAATTAAAATGCATAGTTCACTTGAAATGCTTTTCTAAGCAGTGGTTCTCAAACCAGTCCTTAGGGACGCAGTCCTAAAGTCTGCTTGTCAGTTACTGCATTTCCCATCTATGACTTGTCCGTTTAAGGGTCTAAGGGCAAATATTCCAGAAATGGTCTGACGTGATTATCTCACCACATTATCCTGTGATGTGCCCTGTGAAAAATTCAATCTTAACCCCTTTCATCTACTCACATTACAGTTGTGGCCAGGCAATTTCAAATCTAAATAAAAGAATAAATATTACAGTTCTAAAAGAATGACCAGGCTGTTACTGTTGTTCTGTTTCTGCTTGGAAAGTTACATATATGTGTATTCACAAAACGGTTTTCTATACTGAGTGTTTCAGTTGCACAGAGTATATGCTACTGTTAATAAGTGAATGTATAATACATGCTGAACCCTTAGAATTCTACAATTGTTTTAATAAATACAAGTATTATTCTACTATTATACTATTATACCACCAGAGGCAGAAAGAATCATTTGGATACATTTTTGTGCATGTCAGCTTGTGACTAGAATCAGAGCTACGGGTTTCCTGTCCTCCAAAGCTGAGGTTAATCTCTTCTGTAATTTTGTGTGTAATTTTTATACATTTTGTAGAGCACTACCGAACTCCAGGACCCACTTGCTTGCAAATGTCTGTCCCTTATTAACATCGCTAGCTACCCATCACTCACTGTGCTGTTCACTACTCACATGCATAGATTTTCTCTCTACTCAATAAGTGGGACTTGCCACTTATTAGGGGTCCAGGCACCAAAGTTCCCTCAAACCTTATTGCAATTATTAGGATCTTACTTTCTTCTTCTTATTGTTATTATTATTATTATATTTTCTGCCTTAAAATAAATGATGCATTCAAACATGAAATTTGTTCAAAAGGGAGTACTCTGTCCCACTAATCAGGCAAGCAAGAAAGCAAGCTGTTTACATTTTAGTCTATATCTCAGGAACCATGAGTCCTACAAACAAATTCTTTTCCCACTGATTCCCTGTGTTCTCCCAAACAAAAAAGTCTGAAGAACCACTTAGCTCCACCCACTTTTGTAAACTACTCAGCAGCGTATGAGCCTCAATAATTAATTAAAAAGCTGACATTTCTAAAACAAATATGGCCACTTGTCAATCAATACTAATGAGTGGAACCTTATTTACTCAAATAATTGTAACTGAAGACTGCTTGCATGGATTCGCACAAGGTTCTAAATGGTTGGGGAATGGTCAAACATAGGAGGTGGAGTTCTAAGCACTGTTTCTCAAGAACTGTAATGCAGATCATACTGAAATTTGGTAGGTTGCATCTATGTGCTAATCTATAAATTAATTTTTCATTATCTCTCATCACTGAAAAAACATGGCCACCATCAGCCAATCAGGATTTAGCAGGCATTTTACAAGGTTCCCATTAAACTGTCATCATGAAACATCATGAAACACAAAACTTTATAAGTATGTGAATCTATGGTCTCTTTATTGTTCTTTATTGCCTCTGGGGATGCTATTTGCAAGTAGTGCATGGACTCTATAGGAGCAGATTGCTGACTGCAACTATATATTGTTTTAGTGATTTTATACGCTAGGGGGTTCGTATAGAGAGCCATGCTGCAAGATTCATGCACCTGCAGCTGAAAATGGGCACCAGCTATGCTCATTACCTCAGCACTGACCGTTTCGAAGATGCAGCATCCAACTCCAATCTATTTGATGAAGTACCAGGATGCTATGTCTTCAGCCATAACTGGGAGATTTCAAGTGGACATTGACCAAGCATATGAATCACCATGTTCACTCCAGCCTCGCTGATGTCTGACTGTGCATCTGAATTGGTCTCTGCTAGCTCTCAGGCACTGCTGACAGGCACTGAATTAGCCTTGCCAGTCAAACATAAAATGTAAGTGCCTAAGCTAGATTAGATGGTGCTAGGCAACCCAAAACACATAACATATAGCACCTCAGACCATAGAAGAAAGAAAGACATAAGGGGCTCGCTTGTCTAAGGTTTCCCATTGGGTGGTCATCACCATGGCCTATATACAAACTGGACAGTCATCCCCCATGACATGAAACTTTATGAGGAGCACCAGGTGATCTTCAACACCCTTGGCAGTCATCCAGTTAATTAAAGAACCATAGTTACATAAGGAACTAGTCTCATTTGTTACAGTCTCATGGACATATCCAAACAGCAGTGACATGAATGGCTGTGTGATTGCTTGCTCCCTGCCTAGCTTGCTTACCCTCTGTCTCCTGCTCACAAAAGATTGCAGGGTAGCAGCGAACATGGGCCTGCTGTCTGTTATTGCCTTGCACAGAAGTCTATTTTTAGCTCAGTACTTCATCCAAATGGTTGAGCAAATTAGGCAGAGCACAAACATTTCGGAGAAAACTGAAAATGTACTGCTTGATTTGAAGCCATTAAGGATGTTGGATATAGCATCAACTTATCAAGCCAAAACATATATAATATTATAAGAAATACCTCTTTAGTTTAAGAAAAGACATCAATGAAATGTGATGCCATTCATATTTAATACAATAAAGGCTTCCCCTATAGCTATAAATGTGTTCAGCACATCACTGATTACATAAACTGAAATTATTTATGTGCTCTAATTGAGTTTTCATAAGATTACTTAGGTAAGCTATATTACAGCCTTTATACAAAACAACACTTAGATGTTCATTATGATACCATATAACAATTGCATGGGACTGAAGGATCATAATGGCTCCTTTTGTGAATGAGTATGGCAGAGGTGAGCAAGATTTTTTTTAATAAAGCCTTTACTCTTTTAACCTAGGTGAGCTGGACATGTGAGAAGTCATTCACATCACCATAGCAACAATAGAAAAAGCACATCACCTTATATTTAATCCCCCTATTGATACGCTTTCAAAGTTAGTGGTTGCAGTTTAAGCTATTTGAGTTATTATTAACACATTCTTCATTTTATTATAGCCTACAGCATATTAAAGCTTATGAAAATATTACTGAATATCAACAAGTCTTTTACAGAAATTATGGCTTTCACACTACCTTTAATTAATTTTATGCATTTATCAGTAAACCATACTCTATACAACACTAATAATTATGGGATTCCCCATAAGGGTTCATAGAAACCTTTATATAATATTCCATATTTTCCAAGGTACAGAGTATTTCATGACAAGAGTCATGCATTGGAAATAAACAGATTCATACTGTATAATGATATTAAGAATAGTAAGAATCAGTGATCTACTTAATAGGCTGTTGGCTACAGTATACATGCAGCTACAGGTGTTTTGATAAACCTGAGCAGAATATTACCAGGCTTCAACTTGTCACACAACCTTCTGATGGGATGTTTTACAAAAAAAAATCATATATTCAGTAAGAAAACATCATTTCTAAACAACTTTGATGTGCACTCACCCATGTGTCCAATTAATTGTGTTCTTTGATGCGTGTTTGCTACTTGACTACAGAACAACAGATCCAATAAAGAATGACTGGCAGAGAAATGAAGGGCTCTAATTTAGTTTGAAATCCTGTTACTGCCTTTATAAATGAAAAACAAACCAGTCTCCTTATTATTACCTCCCCACATCTCCTCCAGTTTAAATATACCACATCAGTCTATTATAAAAGAGCAATATTGCTATACTGCTTATGGGGATGGGGGTGGGGGATGGGAAGAGCCTTGTAATGAAATGGACTGAGGATGTGGGATGTGAGAAGCATTAAATTCCATGTCTTGATGTCTTGGTCAGGAATACCTTTCATACAGTAGCAGATAAAATGCAACATAATTGTTAAAAGGTGGTTAAAGGTAAGTACGTTAAATCAAAGGCTTGCTGAAAGATCAGTAAGGCATAGTTTTAGTTCCAGCACTCAAAAGAATAATAATAATAATTAATTTCATGAGCAGGAATTCCTCTGCTCTTACACAGCTTACTTTGCTCTCATACAATTATTTGTACAACATGAAATTACTTGTGTAACAAGAAAATGATCCTGCTCAAGCACAGATTTATTTTGCATACACTAAATAAATGTATACGCTGACGATGCATGTCAGTGGGTGGAGCTTGGTGGTTCTTGAAGCTTTTTTTATTTGGGAGAACACAAGTAATCAGTGGGAAAAAAAAAGGTTATATGTATACACTAAGAATTGTGCTGGTCTCATACAACCTGATAACCAGGCAAGTCTCAAATTTTCAATGCAAGAACACTGCAGGAAATCATCAACTGGTCAACTAAAAAACATCCAGTAAAATCGCTTCCACTAAGTCTCACATGCAGAAGTAACACTGGTAAGTTACAAGCCAGAAACCACTTAATTATTTATTATTAAGGCTTCTTTAATTATTTAAATACTTAGGGCTGTAATAATTAGCTGACAAAACCAACTGTCAATTTTTACAAATCTTCATCATGGATTTTTAGTTTATGTGTAGTGTACTTAACCACCAAGAAAGGTGTTAAAGAGAGAGAGAGATATTAAACATTTTTGTTTAATAATAATTTTGTCTATATCCATGTCTTGTTCAAGATATTCCCTGATAACAGTGTGATTACAAATATAAGGCTAACAGAGGAACTAATATTCTGGACTCTATCATGGTTTGGACTGCAGTCTGAAAGTAAAAGGTTGATCCTGAAGTCACCCAACTGTATAAAATGAAGCAAAGCTTGTTATGGATTTCACTGCAGCAGATGTGGGCAGATGCTGGCTGCTAAACAGACCTGTGAGCTGTTAACTGAGCCAAAGCAGAAAGAAATAGTACAAAATTTAGAACAGAAAAAATATAAACACTGAATGTGATACATAAAGCATTTATAAACTATGTATTTGCTGTCTATAATTGACTAAACACTTATTTCATGCTGACTCTACATTCTCTGATTTTTGTGATTTCACATACACTTGGCAATGCTATCCTATTTTTCAAAACTGTATTTCTGTTCCCTCAGCCAATGTCAGTGAGAGTGTAGGGGAGTGGTAAATTTATTTGGTCAAATGTCAGATTGGTTTATAGCTTTTGGCAAGGATGTTGTATTAAAACTGGACAGAGAGGACAAGAAATAAGAGTATAAAAATTTTACACAGACAAAAGAAAATTGTGTTTGTGTGTGTGCATGTTTTTATATGTTTGTAGGGACCAAATTGGAATAAATAATTGGATATTTTAAACCTTGTGGGGAAAAATTGCTGCTCTCCATAAGGAAAGTTGGTTTTTGTTGTAGATCTTAGCAAAAAATGAGTAAAACAGCCAAAAATTGCTTTTTCATTACTGAGGTTAAGGCTAGAGTTTGGGCTAGGGTTAGCCATTAAGTAGCTGCAGTAGTAATTATGTCAGTGAAAAGTCTGGCAATATAAACATAGAAAACATATGAAAGTATAGCAAAACAAATGTGTGTGTGTGTATGTGTGTGTGTGTATATATA
>JAOUQY010000051.1:15244962-15260952 GCA_028566355.1 Doras micropoeus
GCAAGGAAAAACTCCCTCAAATGATAAGAGGAAGAAACCTTGAGAGGAGCCAGACTCAAGAGGGAACCCATCCTCATATGGTAAGTGGAACTGAGAAAATGGACAATGGGTATAGAGAAAAGGAAATGGTCATAATGCTATGCCTGATCAGTGTATATAAGTATACAGAGTAAAGCAAGAACGGTCAAGAACTCCAAAATAAGGCCTGTTCTACTGCAGCTCGCCTTCAAACTAATACGTGCTTGACATTTTTCTTTGCAGTGGTCACGAAGTGGTCAGTCTATAGGCTGTTGTGGCTCAAAGAGAAATGAGAGAAACTGTTTAAGCAAAACAAAAAAAAAAAGCCACTATGTGCGCTTACTTCTTAACCCGGTTCTCTGTATTAAGAATAAACCGTGCAGCTTAAGCTGAGGTACTTTCACTCTGTGAACTAAACAAGGCACACGATCTGAGCAGTTCCAGCATGTATGAAATATAAGTTTATAAACACGTTATACTGATACAAATGCTTGTTAAGGCATTAAGCACATGATTGATATTGACTGCGCGCTATTCCGAGCGCTTACAGCTCGCATTCCTGCACATCCGCGAGCAAAGTAGCGCGTGATGCGCGCCGACTGTTTCTACCTGTTACTGAAATACAGCATGACAGCGTGACAACACCGAGGCTGTGTGTGGATGGGAAAATGCAACTGTAACTCACCGTTGCCTTTTGCCTCCTTAGCCATTTCGCAGGTATGTGTTTCCCCGCCGTCCAGAAGACTGAAGAGTGTCAGTTAGTTTGGACGGCGCGCACGTCTCAGTGCAGCGGGGAAGCAGCTGGCAGACACACGCGCCACCTCAAACCTCCACACAGTAATTTCTGCTTCAGGATGCTCAGCGTATTCTGCCTGTAGGGAGTCCGAGCCATGAAAGTGAAATACGGATCCTACTGAACACACAGACACACACGTACGTACGCACGCACGCGCGCGCGCTGGGGTCTGTACTTGTGCAGTCTTTTGCGCCGACCCTCTCCAGCGCGCGCGCGTTTTTGCATGTGTGTGTGTGTGTGTGTGTGTGTGTCGCCTTATGTTCGACTGCCTCCAGCGGCGCATGCGATTGCTCGTTGTTTTTCATACTGTGACGCTTCGAAAAATCTAATTGCATCATGTCAAAATGCAGTCCGCTTTATCTGAGGGCATGTCAGCATGTCATCATACATGATACGGGATTACATGATCCGTTTCATGCACACTTCCTTTAGTGTGTGTGTGTGTGTGTGTGTGTGTGTGTGTGGGGGGGGGAATGCCATAGAGGCATTCCTATGATCTCCAGAGCATAGACGAGCAGAGATGGTGTGTATGTTATGGTTTTCTGCTGCTTTTACCTGGATTCAAGTTGTTAAAGGCAGTTTGGTCTTATTTGAAGGGGTGATTAAAGTGTAGACATTAAGGTCAGAGAGTGTGGCAAAGAGATTTCTGCAGCAGGTGGCATCAAGTGGGTAACAATGGGTTCGATTGTACTGGCAGTACAATTTCACATGGTCTCCCTGTGTTCATGTAGGTTTTCTCCAAATGTCCAAAAACATGCAGGTAGGCAAAAGATTGCCCCTAGGTGTGAACGAGTGTATGAGCAAGCGTGTCTTCCCGTCTGGAGTGTATTCTCCTGCCTTCTGCCCAGTGTTCCCAAGATCATCTCCAGATCCATTGTGACCCTAAATTGTGTTTACTTAATTGAATGCTGAATGAATGATTTCTGCTGCTTTTACCAGGAAAGCAGTTGGTTAAACAAGTTTGTGATTATTCAGAGTGGCTGCTGTGCCTTGCCCTCATAGTTTACATAACTCCAGTACACCGAATATCACACTGGATTGTGTACTACTACAAACGACAGCATGACAGCATGTATGTTGGTGCTCTAATGGAACAGTGCCTGCAGTCTGCTAAAATCCTCCTGCCTGGATCTTTTTGCCACCTCGATAACATCAGAGGTCATTCTGGAGACCTGCAGATTTTTAAAAATGCATGGCCCTCTTTCAAACATCACTGTCCATTGCTTGTGTTACCAAAAAAATTGCATTAAATAGTAATGAATAAATCATATTCATCTTTAGTTATGGCTTTATCATGCTTAGGGTCACAGCAGATCCTGAACCTATCCAGGGAAGACGGGACAAGAGGCAGAAATTCACCCTGAATATGGGACGCCAGTCCACCAAACATCCTGAATCAATTAAAAATAATAAACCTTTATTTTCATAATCTCACCTTTAGAGACATTATGTGATCTAAGAACACCAAAGACTCTTGCTAATGGATTCTTTAAAATGATATCCATTTGGATTGCAAAAAAAGAATAGTGGAAATTTTTGGTAGCAGAACAAGACATTTTTATAGTAGTTCAGTATTTTTTAAAGATTGTGGCTGTAACAGGGAGGTGGCAAGGCTAAAATTCATCACAGCGCCAAGTCATACATTTATAGTGTTTAATAGCCTGCTAAATTTTGCATTCTACATCTAATGGTAAGCTTTCTGGATCAATTACACAACTGGAACCAAGGGTTTAGCAGCAAAGAGCTGGCTCAGGGTCAAAGTAAAGGCCAAAAACTTTATGGCAGGCATTCCAGTGATAATTCATACGAATATATAAATGCCTATGTAGAAGATAATACAAATGCTTTTCAAATATGCGCTCACCGGACATTTATTCAGGTAAAACAGTATACGGTACTTGCATATTGTAAGCATTGCCCAACAGTTTGTATGACACATAACATTTGTGAAGAAATGTGTGCATGTTTCTAAAATAATCAGTGTGTTTGTCCTGCAGCCAAAGCAATGAAAGAGGAAAATCTAGACACAGTCAAGACTATTTTCTAATTCTCCTCTCACACAGAGTCTGTAGGAAAAGTGGACAAATTCTCCTCTGGGATTGCTTCGAGGGGGATTAGATGTGGTGATGTTTTTACAAATTGGGAAAGTGTCTTTAAATTTAATCAAACTCAGTGAGTCTCAGTAGACTGTCAAGACAATGGTTGGGCCTACTGCATGAGATTCTGTATACAGTGCTGATTGCTAGAGGGTATACCACTCCATCTCTCCTAAACTGGGCTAATACACTAAAATGCACCAAAATTATTTGGACACCTGGACCTTCACCAAACTTAAAGCATGTCTTAGGAGGCTGTAGTATTACAATTTTCCCAACATTCCCAAACATGTTCCAGTTTGACAATGCCCCTGTGCACAAAGATCCATGAAGACATGGTTTCTGACATCAGCGCCCAACCTCACTAATGCTCTTGTGGCTGCATGAGCAAATCCCCACAGCCACATGGCAAAATCTAGTGGAAAGCCTTCCCAGAAGAGTGGAGGTTATTATAACAGCATGACAAGGAGTAAATCTGGAACAGGATCTTCAAAAGCACCTATGAGTGCTACAGTCAGGTGTCCACAACCATTTGACCATATAATGTATTTACTAAAATCTTTAGTGTTATTGGTGCATTTTAGCCTCATAATGTAGACTACTGATGGTTGTGGTGCTAGCAGGGCAGCAGTGGAATATATAAGCAATCTGCAGTACTGTCTTTGCTGACTTTGAAGCAACTTGAATTTGAACAGATTCCAGTGAAATGATACAAATTATAAAAATAAAAAAAAGTTAGATATCAGAGAAATTTGGTGTTAGAAGTAAGAATAGAACTAAGGATCTTACCTTTCAGGTATAACCCAGACACTGAAGCCGCCCACCTGGCACAGGTAGATGCTGTGGTTCTTTCTTAATTTCAAGTCCAGGCACGAATTGGTGTGTTGGGTATGTGCTTTTGTGCTGTTTTGCAGTCTTCAAGCCAGACAAAGGATGGGCTAAAGAGATGGGCTCATTTAAAATGCATTGAATTGGACAAAGCTGAACAAAGCTTCATCCTCACAATAGCATGGCAAATACCCCACTGCCAGTAACATGCAACTTACACTAACATACAACTAAGATTGCAAATTCACCACTAAGAAATATATACAAAACCATGAAAACGCATATGGACATGCATTAGCAAAGCTTAACACAGGTGGCTTAAATGCCATTGACAGAATAGAGTCTAGAGCCAAAAATATCTTTTCCCCTTCTTCCGTTTCTCTCTTTCTTTTAAAAACAAGTTCCTGCAGCCATTACTGGGCATGTGACTGTGGTATGCTACAGAGGATTTAAGAGCTGACAGGCGTGCAGTAGCAGTTTAGATCAATCTCATGCTAGGAGGATGAAGATGAATAACAAAGGGTCTGCTTACTGAACCTGAAGCTACAAGATATGACACTCAGGAGCACTTTCTGATTTTCACCAAGCCGATGGGTTGTAACAGGATTGTGTAGTGGGGGTATATAGGAAAAAGACTCATGTGAAAGAACTGGGAAGTTTCTGTTCTTTTTGAGATCCATGGCCAGGAGCAAAAATGTAGCCTACTTTCAGTGAGGGCACAGTGTGAGAGAGACTACAGGGAGTCCAAGAGAACTATAAGAAAGATTTTGTAGAAGAAGGATAGACAAAAGCATAATCGTAAAATTGAACACAAAGATCAAACACTCTTTCCCACTCTGAAGAATAGCCACTCTTCTTCTAAAAATATTAATATATTACTACTAATATGTTACCATTTTCAGAGCCCTCACACAGGCTCAAGTATTTAACTAGCACATTGCTGAGAATAGATGCCACTGTCCTCATTTATCCAGGAAAGTGTCTGAAAAAGCAGATCAAGCTATTTATATTATTGTGTCTTCTGATGTGATAAAGTGGGAAAGGGGAATCTAGGGTATGTCTCATGAACATGTTTAGGATGTGTGAGACTAAATATAAAATATGGCTACCATTCTTCTTTCAGTGGCATGAATTTATGTCAGCTATAAAAAACAACCTAAGTTGAGTAAATTACAAAAACTTGGCTCCACCACTACATGAAGAGCTCGGCTTCCCCTAAAATGACATTTAAATGTGGCAACGATAAAGTCCCTACATCATTCATCAGTCTTGGTGGAATTGTAATTTTTTGTAGTGAATTTATTCATTTAACTGCTCTATTTTCAGCAGACAGCACAGCCCACAAAAGCTCCTTTGAAAACCCCACACGGTGCTAACAGACACTCATTGAAGCCTGTGAATCTCTTCATCTGTGCAATGAGTGTTTATTAGAGTTTCAAGTGCACAGTGTTTTAATGGGATGAAAGATTAAGTTTAAGATTAAGATTAAGATTTTATTAGACAACATGCTTTTAACACACCATTTTCAGGCCCTTGGGCGCATTTTGCACAGAAAAATAGGCTACATCCCAGTGTTTATTGAACAGTGCCCTCATTGTTTGTCTCACCTGAAAGACAAAGGGCTTCTCCTGATGATGACTGGTAGAAATCTCAAAGGGGCAGAAGCTCCCAACCAACTGCCAGTCACTGAAAAGGTAATGAACATGACTGACATTTCATGGTTTATGCTTCTATATTTTCAAGGAATGGTGATACGGCTGCTTCTGGGAAAGCTGGATTTGCTTATTCAAAAATAAGTGGCACTTTTCTAACAGCTGATTAGTTTAAGAGCTGAAATGATCCTGCCCAAGAGCAGGCTGGCGTGCAGGATGTTACCATGGTGACATACGCAGGTAAAAAAAAAAAAAGATCCACTGTTATGGATCAAATAAATCCAGGGTTAAACAAAAAATAATAAATAAACAAATTTGCGAACTTTTGCTACATAAAAATTATTTACATGTAAAGAAAAACTGTGGGTAAAGAGAAAATATGGGACCTTCAACAAGAGACTGTACACCACTGCGTAATTCACAGGACACTAATCCTATCTCCTTTACTGAAGTAGCCAACCAGGAAACTGACATTTGCAGAATGTGACAGCAGACCGTGAGTGTAATTAATAAAAGACTGCAGTGTTTTAGTTACACAAAACTGACCACATTAACCAGAGTGATTGATGGGAGATTATTGTTAAAATGACAGCACTACATAGATTAAAGTGCTTAGTCATTAACCTAAAGTGCCTAATGAGCTCATTTGAGGAAATTTGTCTTTAATGAGGCAGTTAAACTGTTTCCAATTGTTAAAGGATTTGCATATTAATTGAGCTGCTCAATAATACATTCTCAGCAGAGCTTATGGTAGCACACCATATGATTACATTAAGCATCAATCAGTATGTGCACAGATGCATGATTTAATAAAGCCATTTTAACCCAAATGTATCTGTACCCAGAAGTGTTGAGAGCAGTGAAATATTCCTGCCTTCTTTATTTCACCCAAATGAAATACTAAAAATAGCTGAATGGCAGTGTTTGCTGAAAGACAACACCTGTGTAATAGAAATATATTGTCAGGTTTCAGTGGCATTGTGACAGTTCAATTCTGTGAGTGAAGGTCAGGCAGCCTTAGGTTTATTTTATTGAGTAGAAATCTCTGCTTAAGACCAGAAAGCTAATGTTTGAGGAGCATAAAGCCTTGGTATCAGTGAAGGTATTTTTAGCCCTTTTCCCACCATGTCAGGGCTCTACTGCTGCCTGAGCTGTCGCTTGAGTAATGTTTGTGTGAAGGCACTTTAACACTGGGCTGTTCTTTCTTGCCTCAAACTGAGAACTAAATAAGATCATTACTCGACAGATCCACCACAAAGTGTTACAGTTAATTACACTGGGAGTTTATTATGCACATTATTCTTAGAATGATAGGCAAACCCTTTCAGCACAGCACACATACTGAGGTGAGGATGAAATGTAACTATACTAGGAGGACGCTGGTGCTGCTACTGAATCAGATGATGCATTCCTGTGGGAGAATGGCTGAGTGAGGCAAGAAGAGGAGAAAGTTGGGTTTAGAATTAGTAATGTGTGTGTCTGTCTAAAACATGTGTATATGATTGTGCAGTGGTGTACAGGGTATCATTAGCTTCTGATTTATGCATCCTAATAGTCAGCTTTCTCCTGGGAAAATGTTTCAGCTGTCTGCCTCCCAAGCTTCACTACACATCACCGTTGCAGAGTCGCTAAACATCACACAAACACACCTGGGCAACCAACCATTACACTTCCCCAACAGTGCAGAAATTTAGTTTCTCAGTATATGATGTTGAGTAAAGAAACATAAAAAGTAACATTCCCTTTAGATTAAAACAGAAACAACTTGGCACCATATTATATTGCTATATTAATAGTAAATAATATTTCATGAGGCCTTGAATATCTGGCAAAAATAAATATGAGGGTTTCAAAATCATTCAAAAATGCTGATTATTTTTCTACATCCAAAAAAACCTGGGCTCAAAAACCCATCCACTCTACAAGCAAGACCTACTTCTGTGGTTACCTTCTCATGCAGCAGGTAATGTGTTTCTCACTTATATAAATGCTTGTTAAAGATCCATCCTGCTTACCGGCTCTGGTTTCTAAGGCTTGCTGCATTTATAGTTCCACATTAAATTTAACGTTTGTGCCATTCAATGACAAGTAGTCTACACATACATTTGCAGATATATCTTGGTGTAAAGAGCCACTGTGATTAACCATTTATATTTTTATTGCTTTTTACTGTGTGACTGAATCTAGAAAAGTGCTATATAAATAAAGATTTGTTTGCTTGCTTGCTTACTTACCATAATACCCAGAGAAAAGATCTTATCTGTTATTTGTCTGAGCAGTAATGCCACACACTAGTAGATTCCCAGCAGGAGGCATGAAACAGATAAAGCAGAGCCACAGGGGGGATGCGGTCAATTCATCAGGACAATACAGTGCATAGTCCAGATAACAGAGACTGAAACACACACCCAAACACGGGCGCACAACTTATTAATCCCAATATGACTGTTTATATGAAAGGTGTCCCTTTTAGCACAGGGTCTATATCAATTAAATGAATCATCCAAATGACCTGCTTTTCTATGTAGCCAGTTATTTATCTGCTTACTCGTGTGTATGTATGTGCTGTGGATGGTGTGTTACTGGACCCTTTAATCAGTGACTGACTCAGAAAGAGAATGCATTCACTCTATGGCTCAAAATGCTATGGTTTAAGGCTTTATTACCATTTAGGATATTGTTAGACCAGGATTTCCTTCCACTTATTTTCAGCATGATTATTGTGGTATCTTGCTGTGGTCAAATGCTTCTAAATATAAGTCAAGCACTCCACCCACCTCGTTATACCACTTGCCAGTGTGAAAATTTAACATACAATTAGGCAAGGCTGCATAACAGGATGAGGCACAGCTTGTACATTCATCTGAGCACTGACCCATTCAGCTACCAGTATGAGTGACTTCATATAACCCAAAGTACATCTTTTTTCTCTTCTATTCACCACTGTTATCTCTGAACAGTGGGAAAGAGGTTGAGTGGACCTGCTCTGCTTTAATCTATAGAGCCACTCCATGGCTTAAAAACATTTTCCTCACTGTGTAGACTTTGCTGGGGAAATCTATCTGCTGTCTGAGCCAGACCAATGATTCTGCCCTGTCTAATTTCTCATATTATTACAGACACTGAGGTCAGCAGCAGAATACAAATGCACTGAAGCATCCTTCAGTTGTGTGACAAGGAATCACCAGGGTCTGATATCCAACACCAGCAAATGCAAAAGATACAGTGGACAAGGACAAAAAAAACCCCAAAGATTCATCTGTTTTGTGCTCGTCTTTAAACACTGTCTCAGAAACAAGGTGATGTATTTACAGAAATAGAAAGCAGAAGACAGGCATAAGAGGACAGGGGAGGGAAAAAAATACAGACAGACTGTAGCAGAGGAACCCAGCTAGCCAGCTGTAAGGAAGACAGGACCAGCTGTCCTCTCTTTAACACAGGAAAAAAAAAGTGAGTGAAGAGAAACACAGCTTGTTTCTGCTCATTAAATAACTCAACTCTGTAAACATACTTCAGAGCTTAAAAGAATGACATGATTTGTCAGATACGGAATGGCATAAATCTTTTTACGAATGGTCTACATAGAGGAGTGTTAGGCCATGCGAAGTGCTGAATTTGTGATACGAAGTTAATATCCAGATTTCCCGCAACACAGTTGAATGCAGTCTCCTAGAGCTCTGTCTGACAGGCAGGACATAAGCTTGAAGTCCCTTGGGCTACAAGCCCATCAATCCTGTTATTTAACAAAATAAAAATAGGAGTCTGGATATGTATAAAAAAAAGAATAAAGAAAGAATGCATCTACTTTACTTATAAATTAATCAGGGTTTCTAACAGCATGCTGTAAACTGTATATCTAGCCTTTTTAAAGGTTGCATTTACATGCAAATAATTTAGTCTAAATGAATTCATTTCTGAGACAATAAACTCATTGATTCTATAAAGATTTCATAAACTCATTGAAGAGTCCCACTTGCAAGCATGCTGCATGTAAATTTGAATTGGGATGTTTTTATAGTAAAATGTTCCTTAACAATAATAGGCTTTGAGTCAGGATGCAGCTTATTATTTCAAAATTTTGTCCATTTTCAGCCCCTATGCACACCTCTCAACATGTCAAACCTCTCAATCTTTTTTAAAATCTTTTGAAAGATTTTTAAATCTTTTGAAATTGAAGATTTGCAAATGCTGCCGGTACACTATATTGCCAAAAGTATTTGCTCTTCTGCCTTTACACACATATGAACTTGAGTGACATCCCATTCTTAATCCATACGGTTTAATATGATGTCAACCCACCCTTTGCACCTATAACAGCTTCAAATTTTCTGGGTCATGGTACACAGTCATGTTGGAACAGGAAGAGGACATCCCCAAACTGTTCCCACAAAGTTGTGAGCATGAAATTGTCCAAAATCTCTTGGTATGCTGAAACATTAAGAGTTCCTTTACTGGAACTAAGGGGCCAAGCCCAACTCCTGGAAAAACAACCCCACACCATAATCCCCCCTCCACCAAACTTTACAAGTACCATTCTCCTGGCAACCACCAAACCCAGACTCGTCCATCAGATTGCTAGACTGAGAAGTGTGATTCGTCACTCCAGAGAACATGACTCTACTGCTCTAGGATACCCACACAGAAAACTAAATTAAGAAAAATTAAAGAATGATCATATATGTAGTTGCTACACAATGATCATTTGCTATTCCACATATCCAAGATCCCAGATCACTTGATGAAACAGTGCTTCCTGAATTAAAGTAAATCCTAGCAACCTCTCATCTCATTTTTGTTACCTCCAAGCATGTGATAAACAATATAAAACCAAATAAAAGCCTGATTAAGGACAGAATTTATCGAAAGACATGTTTTTAAAGCAGAATAATATTCAAGACAGTATTCTTTTGACAAACATAAAAATAGGAATTTCTCTGGACACTTCACTGAACAGGGGACTGGGTACACCCAGGCTGTAATGAACCCTGCCAATCAAATACACTGCTCCAGCAAATGCTGTAAGGAACTCTCTAAATCTCATCAGCCAGACAACATGGCTGTTCTCAGAGGTACACTGGGAATACAGAGAGTGGGGACATCTCAAAGAAAAAGACGTGTTCAGTTACAGTGGCCCAAACGTTACAACTGCCTAATTCTGTGTTTGGATTTCAAAATTGGAAAACTGCTTTGCTATAATTATTTTTAAGTGTATGCAAGTAGGAAGAACCACAAAGAAGTTTTGTCTTATTATATGTTTGTATGTCATCAACTATCATAAACAAGAAAGACTGATTTACCTTCTCAGTAACAGCCACACTAGAAGTTTCTGGGGAGTGTTCCACTTGGACTTGATCATAGGCTTTCTGGGTTAGAAAAAGAGACAGCTGATTATTTAGCACTCATGCAAGACATTTAAGAAGAAAAAAATAGATACTGGCCAGTGATGCCTAACTTATCTAGTGTGACATTTTTCATGACGTGTAAAACCCTTGCTGTCTTGAAGGCAGCTAGTACTTGACCAGATGTTAGAGTTGTTTACGATAGAAGTGATGAAGGGGAAAGAGGTAATGAAACCAAGACATTCAATACTGCTTATCTTGTACACATTTACTCCTTCCATAGATTTATTCCAAACTTGGTCCTAGTTGTTAATCCACACCATTAGTGACACTTCATCTGAATAGTCTGCTTTAGACCATTTATAAACTGGTCATAAACCAGTCTATCGACTAAGTTGGCTGTTAACGTAAATGCTTTACTTCTTGATATGCCAAGGATTAGTGTATATATGAATTCATCCTTATGAAAACATTTTTCATTCATTCGTCTTCAGAATAAAATCTTTCACCTTTATTTGTGTTAGCCAGTGAAATACCAGCGATCCAATTCATCAATAATGCTGAACAGCCTTAAGGATCAATCTTGGCAAACAGGTTTGCTAAAATATTATCTTTGATCTTTTCAATTCCAAACAGAGTGATTGGCACATTTGTAATGTGACAGATACTAGCATGTCCATTTATACGATTTATATATTTAAAACCCTGTCGAGAAAATGCAACATATTTCATTATTCAACAATATTTACTATGTTTTAATTAAAGGCCAGATATCAGGATGATCAAATTTAACAAAAAGTAGTTTTTCAGAGAAAGTTGTTACATGAATATCTAGTGTCTGTACACATATGCTTTGTTCCAATACTTTTCCCCTTTCTCTCTTAGTTGCTGCTGTTATTCTTGCAACCTAATTCAGTGCATAATTAATGCTTTAACTTGTGTGCGCAGCATGAACAAAAGGTTGCACTGTGTCCATCAGCACATGTATCATTGCTCTTAGACTTACAGGTAACCTGATTCTATGGTGATTTAGTGCTCTGGGTAGACTCATTGGACAATCCCTGTAGAAGGTATAGTGAAAGGGGAAAGCCTTTTCTTTGACTTCCAACAAAAAAGTCTACACGGCCACACATCACTGCCGGTGCAACTTTGAAAAATGTCACCTGTTGCATACAGGGGGGAAGAGCATGCAGTAGGAAGGTATTCTTGCAGTATTCTGTTCAGTGGGTCATTTCAAAACACAATGTTTCAATCTCTAACCAAAAAAAAAAGAATCACTGGAGCAGCATATGCCATTTGTGAGATGACTAGCATTTTCTTTGCTTGTCTACAGCTGAAAATGTTTCTGACCTGGTGAGTCAACAAATACGTCTCACAAAAGAAAGTATATGTAGCAGACGCCCTGTAAATTGGCTTCTTCTGCTCTGCTTGCTTGCCAAAAGCAGCTTTGTTTGGTGAACAAATGCCACTGAACTGTGCAGATGTAACACAATTTCCCTTCGTTCTTATCCCTCTTTTGTGGTGCGTTTGACTGCTCACTGTGTTCTCCATATTATAAATTTAGAGAGCGATGTGGTGGCAGGGTTGCAGAGCATGTAGTGTTGACTCACAGATTGAGGGGGCCAGATTCAGTCCTGCGCTCAGGTGACTCTCTGTGTAGAGTTTTGCATGTTCTCCCTGTGTCTGCATGGGTTTCATCCAAGTCCCTGGTTTCCTCACATCTCCCAGAAACATACATGATGGACTGGTATCCCATGCACTCCGATATAAAGACTGTGGACCACCACATCTCTGAGCAGGTTAAAGAAGATTAATGAAGAACTGAACATGGTATGGTCTTTAATAATGTGTTCTTGTGAAGTTTTAGTAAGCATTAACTTTTTCTTCTGACTGCTGCAGTTGATCTCAGACACACCTGAGCCTAAAAATGTGGAGCAACAGTATAACTGTTCAACAACTGTAGACACTTGACCATCACACCCACATATGGGTCTTCCCCAAACTGTTAACACAAATTTAGAAGTGGACACATTTGTTAGCTGTAACATTAAAAATTCCCCCCATCCCCCATCCCTTCTCGTCTTGACAAATGGTCTTGTGGGCAAATCCTCACAGCCACACTCCAAAATGTAGTGGAAAGTCTTCCCAGAAGAGTGGAAGTTATTATAACCATAAAGAGGAACTAAATGTGAAAGCTGAAAAAACACTAAAGATGCTGTAAATTAAAAGTATTTATTTTACAGCAAATTAGTATTTAATTATTTTACAGGATTGTACTATTAATGATGAGGCAATTAGAGCAATGCATTGGTTTATGGTAAAATATAAAAAAAATGCAGTGCATAATGGGATATCTAATGTTTTGGCAGGGGTAAGAATGGTAAAAATCTTCAGTGTCAAACTTTATCAACAGATCATCTTCTACATCTGCATTATACCATTTTGTAGGTAACTTTATCCAGAATGAACTGCAGAAACGCAATATAAACTGCATTCATTCATTTATTCTTCAGCAACCACTGCTTCAATAATCACTCCAATGGAGTAGATTCAGAGCCTATTCCAGGAATACTGAGTGCAAAGTTGGAATATTCCCTGGACTGGGTCATCAGTCCATCAAAGGACACTTAGCACACAGACATTCACACACTCTTTCATACATAGGAGCAATTTACAGTTGACAGCCTGATTACTGGCATGTTTCTGGAAGGTGGGAGGAAAGATGGAGAAATCCTACATGGACATGGGGGGAACATGCTAAACTCTGCAAAGGCAGAACCATCTTCAGTACAACAATAAAAACAAAGTAAAAGTCAATGTTTTCATTCTTTCTTGATTAGGCTCAATTGCTTGGTCAAAGTAGGTGTTCAGTCTTCATTTGAGGAAGGACAACCAGAGGAAGTTTAGTTCACGATCACCATCAGTGCAAAGAAGTAACTGCAGCTATTGCCAGTTGGAAAACCTCTTAGAAACAACCAGGACTTTCCACAAAATATTTTCTACCAGAGATGGGGACTCGAGAAGAGAAGTAGAAAGGTGACGTGTCTCATGTTTTTATATCTTAGTGGGGACCAAATGCTTTTTTGTTCTTAAAAAATGCTTTCTGTTTAGTTATTGAGGGTAATATTAGGGCTAGGGTTAGGCGTAGATATTGCATTAATTAGCTGCATTAATAATTATGGCAGTGGAAGGGGACAAGGATAGAAAAACTAAATTGTGTGTGTGCATGAGTGCATCAGATGGCAAGAGAGATTTGAATGGCTGTGTTTCCCCAATGGCGTCTCCTTGAACAGCTGTGCCACCATCAAAGCCTTCAATCAGGCAAAGAGATCAGTGACACGATGGCTCCCTGACATGGATTTAGCACTAGTGTCAGGACCATAGCAACAATGCAGTACAGTGCAAACTCTCAAAAACCCCTTGATATATATTTTTTGCTTCAATAAATAAGCCAAGATGCAACCATCTGGTGTCTCCGCTCTAATTAGTTGATGTCTTGTGCATGATGTAAGCCAGCACTTCCTTTTTCATGGAGAGACATCTATCCACAATTCTAACAGGAATTCAAATGGGAAATAAAATGCTATTAGGATAAATATGGTTCAGAAAATCTATTACTTTTTCCTGGGCATCTGTGTGAGCATATCTAATGCTTTTTTTAGGTTCTTAATTTCTTTTACTGTCCTTTCTCTTTCCCTCCAAATGCAGATGGTGCCCTGGGTTTCTGCCTCATGCTCCAGGGATTATTCAAATAGCTGACGTTGCTGGTACCATGGCTCCCTGGCACTGTTTTACTTTCCTGGTGAAGATGAAATTATAAGATTGGCAGGAGATGTGGCAGAGGACCTCACCTTGAGATCGATTTCATTAAGATGAAGAGGGAGCTTGAATGACACCTATTCATCTACTGAATGGATGCTCCAGAATTCTGAATTGTTCATTTCTGCTTGAAACCCACTGTCCTTCACTAATTTTGTAAAGCAACAACTGTGGATAACAGTGCAAGCCTTAACTATGAATAGAACGATGACTAATTTTGATAAATTAGACTAGATTTTGATATGGCATATTGAGTTCACAAGACTAGCTTATTATTGACTTACTGAAACAAATACATCATGACATCAACAGAGCAATCTCGGTTTCCTACACAAAAGCTTGGAAATGGAGAGCACTGACAGAGAATTATGACAGAACTATTTGAAGAGAAAATCATATTGTTGAATTGATTTTCTCTATGCCAAGAGACGTGGCTTTGATGGTCTTTGTACTTTAAAAAGACAAAGCGATAATTCAAAGCTTCATACATACAGCATTGTACCCTGGGCTCTCTGCATTTTTTTGTCTTACATGCAGTGGTTGCCAGGTCACAGCACGTCTAGCTGAGACAAGAGATAATTAAATCCATGACACATTTAGGCAAAAAATATACTCTATAATATAAGCAGGAGCACAGTGGGCTAAGAATTGAAAACATTGGTAAAATTGCCAAAATAAAGATCTAATAGTGGTAAGTTGTAATGTAAGTGTGTACTTTCTTCTTGTTGTTTGTGTATCCACTAAAAAGACACCCAGCCTCCATTAGGGTTGTTAGTGACTTGATAAGTGGTGAAATTGATAAGCCTTGAACTATGTCCTATCTAGTCCCACAATGCAATAGCTTATAACTTTGCAAAAATGATCATTATCCTCAGTATCCTCATTTGGTCATTTGATCAACATTGATTTTCTGTCTTGCAGTTCCTTGTTTTGTATTTGAATTTTACCAACTTTGACCCACACCTGTTATTCTTGAGGTTTTAATCATGGAGCCGCTTTTAGAACCTTGTCTGCCTAGTGTTTTGACTCCTACTTATAAATCTTCTTTACGATTTCTGGATTCTTCCCAATAAAGGCACAATGCAGACTCACATTAAAATAACACTTAACCTTGAAAATACTAATTATCCTCAGTCATTCAGTGAGGAACTTTGTGGCAGCATGAAGCAATCAATGTCACATTCCTGCTTAATTGCGCTATTCTTAATTTAATGACCTGCCGTATGGTGCAGCCTTTTTTTCCCTCTTGTATAATCATACAGGAGTGAGGCTTCTTCTCACACATAAGACTCACACTGACCACAGGTCACAGGATCACAGGTCACACCAATACTGTTCTCAAATAATTAACATTTATGTCCTCTCATGTCCTCTCAGTTTGTATTACTCATTACTCTGCCAAAGTGTTCATTCTGCTGTTGTGCATCACCCTTGGTTTCTAG
>JAOUQY010000051.1:15261052-15272800 GCA_028566355.1 Doras micropoeus
AGAAACATCATGGATATGCTACTTCATATGCTACTCTCAGGCCTTCATCATCAACTCCCCAGCTCCACAGAAATGGAATAAATAGAACAAAAACAAAAGCTCGTCTGCTGGTATGCCCAAGGTCACAGTGTCTTACTAGGAAATAACTCAGTTAATCCAAAGGCTGAAGGCTGATGTGTTCCACTTAGTGAACAGCGTAAAGACCTCAGGTTGCCTTTTCTTCTACTTCATAGGATAAAGCTAAATCAAACATTCAACTCACGCAGAACTTTCATTTCATTGCAGTCTATACGTGCCATGCACAGAATGGAAGTGGCACTCACTCACACTTTCCCTATGAGTTCACTGCCTCATCAAGTACAACAATTTGTCTTTTAGCTAACCACTAAGAATAGTTTTACCTCTGAGTTTATCCTCTGATGGTAAACAAAGTTCTTTGGAAATTGATGTTCACATTAATCTTGAGTCTTACTGATGACATTCAGAAACGTGTCTTTCAGTGTCGATTTGAGAATAATGTCTCAAATAATCCTCCTACATGACACATTTCATAGGGTAAGTGGACATGTTAAAGAACATATTCCAGACACTTTTTCCTTATAACCTGAAGGACTCTCTGCCAAGACAAATATCTTGTATATTCTACCATCTTAATTCTGTTCACACTGGTGATGATTATGTAGTGGTTGTGCTAGAGAAATCATAGAATATTAAACACTTTAATTCACACTCCAGCTCTGATAAATACAGTAGTATTCATATTTACATATATATTGCCACCAGTGTTTGAAGCACTTGGAAAAAAAAGCTGGATGTAGGAAATGCAGTGCTGCTCAGTGCCCAGGGTGGTATTTGGGGGTCCTGACTGAGGGAATGTGGCTTGTGTGTGGTGAATACTTGCAAACAATTTATAGAGCTGAACATAACCAGTATATGAATTGCACCAAATGAAGCATTTCTGAAGGGCAATACTGAAGGACTTGAATTGCCATAGCTGTTTACTAGAGATTGTGGTGATCACACCTTCAATATATCGATCATAAGATTTCCAGTGAGTAAGTGCTCCACATAATGAGGCGGTAAGTGTGCTCTATCACTGTCCTCGTGTACACTTTTGCTGTGCCATATTGATGTAGTTTGCACACCATTCAAAAGCAATCTCAGTCAGTCAACTTGTGGCAAACAGTGAACACATGTTAAATTAAAATACAATAAATGGTCAATAAAACTGGGGTATGGGCCTTGCTGTTCAGGAGCAGAATTGCAGATTATAATCTGCAATATATATAATATAATAGGGCAGGGGTGGCTACATGGTTAAGGTGTTGGGCTACTGATTAGAAGGATGGGGTTAAGGTGTTGGGCTACTGATTAGAAGGATGGGGTTAAGGTGTTGGGCTACTGATTAGAAGGATGGGGTTAAGGTGTTGGGTTACTATATATAAGGTTGGACGTTCAAGCCCCAGCACCACCAAGCTGCCACTGTTGGGCCCCTGAGCAAGGCCCTTAACCCTCAACTGCTCAGGTGTATACATGAGATAAATGTACATCACTCTGGATAAGGGTGTCTGCCAAATGCCATAAATGTAAATGTAAATGTAATGTAATCTGTTTTAATTGAAAAAAAAATTAAAGTCTCAGAGGATGAAAGTGGATATAAGACTAGAATTGAGAACCCAGGAGAAATTTCTCCCCAAAAGTACTATAACATTTAATATTACATGCATTACATGGCCAAATATTTGTGGACCTCTGATCATCACACCCAAATGTGGGGTTTCCCCAAGCTGGTGCCACAAATTGGAAGCACACAATTGTATTGGCTATTTCTATATGTTGTAGCATTACAGTTTCCCTTCACTGGAATTAAACATGTTATATCATGACAATGCTCCTGTGCACAAAGCAATGTGAGGTCTGTGGGTGGATCAACTAGAGTGGCCTGCATGGAGCACTGACCTCAGTGCCACAGATTATGTTTGGGATACACTGGAACACTGGCTTCTTCCCAGGCCTTTATCACCTGGCCTCAGTACCTGACCTCACTAATGTTCTTGTCATTGAATGGGTAATTCCTCACAGCCACACTCCAAAATCTAGTTGAAAGTCCTTCCATTATAGTGAAGGTTATTACAATAGCAAAAGGGGACTAAATCTGGAATGGGATGTTCAAAGAAAATCACAAAGGTATGGTGGTAAGGTGTCCACAAACTTTTGGCCATATGGTGTAGAGGTAAGCCCAAAAAGCCATAAAATATGATGAGCAAATTCAAATAAAATAAATGTCACATGCAGCAGGGGATTAGCGAGTGACTACAGCCATCTGTTTTTGTTTTTTTTCTTTTCTTTCTATTGAATGCTCATTCGCTGTGAATAATAGCCATCATTTCTTGCATTCATTCTGAAAACTGTCATGATTTTGTTTATATTTGTTGCTTTCTGCCCCCATTCAGTATACACACCTCCACTCATTAGATCTTCTCCCTGCTAAACCAAAAAAAACACGCTAGAAAATGTGTTTGAAAAAAATTGAAAAACCCTTTTAAAGAGTTCTCAGGTGTTTTGCATGGTTTCTTTTTGACTGGAAAATCTCAATATGCACATCACATGCAACCTCTTGTTATAAAGAAAATACTAACAAATCAAGTGTCTGAGGCATCAAGACTGATGACTGAAAATCTAGTTGTCAAGGTCTTACCTTTCAGTCCAGGATCTTTGGGCCTTGTGGGGTAACCAGACACAGGTGATTATGGTCCTCCCTGCACTTCAATGTTTTCTTGGAAACCCCTTCCTTTTGTATTCTGTGTCTGTGGATAGATACCTGGGAACAGCTTCAAGTAGGTCCTCTTCCAACATGCAACATCCTGTTACTACACTAAAAATGTGGATACAAGATACCAGTAACTGTAAATCTATCATTCTAGGCACTTCCACATTTACATTCACATACATTTACAAACCTTTAGTAATACTGAAAAGAACAGCCCATCCATTTATAAGTATTTATATTTATTATACAAAAGCATAAGCTCCCACACAAGACAATTTACAGCCTTTAGGGCAACAGTGGCAGTTTCAGCACTAATAGCCACCTAAAGCCTTTCAAGCATATGCTGGCACTTTAGGAAAGTGGCACTAACTTCAGCCAAGGGGCTCTCTGCTAGCAAAGAAATTCTGCATTTTGTTGCCCATGTAATACTAAAGAGAAATCAACACCTGAGACAAGAAATCATATAAACCAGTGGTTTTCAACCTGTGAGCAGCAGTGCTCCAATGATCCATGGTGGTTCTCTCACAATATCCGAGAACATTTTATTTTCATGGTTCGTGAGAAAACAGGGCAACTGGATATATTATGCAAACAATATGCTGAGGCAAAATGAATTTTCTTCAGTCCAACTGAGGCAATTTCAGAAGTTCAATCTGTTTTCAATATTAAAACAGCAGGGAGTATAATTTGGTCTTCCTCCTTGCTTTGCATAATCTCCTTAAGAAGCATAAAAAGATCTGGTAAACATAACCATGCAAAAAGTCCAACAGGTGATGCAGCGACATTATAAATGTCATTTTTTTCTTTTAGAGGACATTCAGGTTATCTGGAACACCATCAGAATGGTCCACACACTCCTCTTCCTCTGTTTTACTCTGTTATCTGGATGACTTTCTTCTGTAGTTGAGGAGTATTTTCATCTGCTGGATGAACTGTTTCTCTTACAAAAGGGTTTGAAATTGACATTCATGGGAAACACATTTCTGAAGAGGGATGAGCATCTGACTCATACGAAGTGTAAACAATCCATTATCTGCCCATCACTAATAGATCTGTGTTCACACTGCTGAAGTTAAATTTCACTGAAAACTGTAATGAACTTTAAATAATGTTAACCAAAAACCAAGCCATCAAAGACAAGTGTGGGTTTGTGGCATCTGTGTTTGGTCTTTACTATTGTTTTATAATTATAGTATACACACATTGTATTCATATCTTTGTTGAAAGATTTGTGTGTTCCATTGTGGGAGCCCAATATATGGACTTGTTTAAGTAAGGCTCTTTGTGTGGAATGGGAAAGCCGTATAAGGTTGGGGCCCCATGTTCTGTTTACCTAAATTCTATACAATTTCCAGATGTTATTCTTCATGTGCTATGTTATATAAGCTCTATGGATTGAGCAGTCGAGAGAGATCTGAATCGGCTTGAGATCCCTCCTGACATGCATTTTTGTCTGATATGATACTGGTCTGTTTGTAATAAACTTTTATAGTACAATAAGACAGTGTCAGCAGAGTTCATTCCGACAGTGTCGCTACGGTAAATATACGACATGTATACGACAAACGACATTTACAAGAGCTTATCTCAGGCTATTTTAATAGAGCTTGGGCTTTGAAAAGCATTCAGGTTGGAAATTGTAACTACAATGCCCTGAATGCTGTCTTCTTGCAGGTACATCAAGTGAAACTGCACCTGATGTATAAATGACGTCACCTGTAGAAACAGTTTATGATTCCTGTGCCTGACATCTTACTAGGCAGTAAAGCATTTTGAACATTTAACGGTTTCAACAAGATCATCTTGGACAAAATACCATCAATATGTTTTTTGCTGAAGGCTGTACACCATATATCACATGCTAAGTGTGGAAAACAGACATTGATTTAACTCTCAGGGACAGTGAGGGAGCACAAGAAAGAGCTACCATTGCTTAAAGGACATTTATTGCAAAATGTACTATATCACATACATAAAGAAAGGATGGCACTGTCCAGTGGCTGTTGAGGAGGTACAGATACATACGGATCCTAGTAGACATTTTTACAGGATGCAAACATAGCAAAGGCTGAATAAAAAATCTGGTGGAAACAGCTGATTTGTAGATATTGAAAAAAATTGATTGAATGTCTACTATCAGATTGAATTATGCTTCAATTTTAACTAGCACTTCAATTCACACTGGCTGCATCAGAGGCACATCAAAGCTTGTTTTGCATGTTCATGGTGCATTGGCACAGGACACAGCAATGCCACAACAACTCCAGGTTCAAGCCTGAATAAATGTGTTCAGTACCTAGGAAAGCCAACCCTCCAACATAAAAGTTCACTAATATTTGTGCCCAATGTCTGCGCTCTGTTGCTCATTCTCCTGCCAGTAGTGCATACAGAGACACGGCTGTCTAGTGTGGACTGACTGAGAGCTGTATGTGAAGTATGATCCAGTATATCCAGTGTAAATTCAGCAGGCTTAGGGATAAAGCAAACTGCACGGCGTAAAGCAGAGGCTGCATGGAGACACCTGCAATCTTTTGGAAGTGTGGAATTACTAAAATAATCTATTAACACGTGCTTGAAAATGGTCCGTCATGGTCCAGATGGGAGGAACATCTCCCTGCTATTGTCATGGCTCTGCAACCTCTAGAATACACTGAGATGCAGAGGATTCATCCCTCATTAAACCAATGACAAGATGATGGATTCAACAAATAGCTACACATTTCCGAAGGAGCCAGACTCAGCAGCAGTAGCTCAAAATGTTTCAGCAATCCCTTCATAAAATGTCTCCAACCACTGTGGGCATATTACAGCAATATATCATACTGTATTATGACTGACATGTGAAGCCTGCAGAGCAGTTTGTGGGAGATCAGGTCATGAAAGAGGTCAGTCCACAGGGAAGTCCTTGGAATGGTAATTGGGTAGAATTGTTTCATATAACGGACAAATGTCGCCTCTCCCTGTAGATCTGCAAAACATGAACACACAAGCTTATGTGGATCAGATACAATATTCTACCAGTTTTTTCATGGCCCAATAGAAAATTATTGCAAGGAAGCTTAATTGAGTTAAATTATTATGATTATGTCAGCCCTGGCTAATGTTTTTTATTTTGAATTGCTTGGGATATAAAGTGTGATATAAGGGAAGAATGTATTAGTGGGGAAATGAAATTTACTGTCTGTCTTTCTTTCAAGCAACCCCAATAAGAGTATATGGTGTACATATAGCAGCTATGCCTTTAGCTACAGTCACACTGGAACAGTGGCACTTGTGCTAGTCTTTCATGCCACTGCTTGTTCTCAAGCCCAGAGTGCTCACTCAGTGGGATAACAATTGAGAATCTATATTTGTACTTCAGCCACATGCGACTAGCTGAGAAATGATTCTGAGCTTAGGCTCGTATTCTGAACTCTGCTCATCTGAGAGGGTAGTTGCACTAAATACATTGGACAAGCTTTGATAAATAGTGGATTCATGGCGTCTTTGAACACAGGGAGAGGAGTAGTTTTGGGTACTGCTGCAGATACAAGCTCTAGATGTTTGATATATGCAGCAAACCTGAGAAGATGAATTTATAGACAATAAATAGAGGATTATATGGACATTCCTTGTCATTTTTATTGGTAATTTTATTGGCTTTATTGAAGCCCACTTTCAGCACAAGTGCACAGGCTGTGCTGATTTAAGCCTAATATCATATAACCATTAACATACCATACCATTAACATCCATTCACAGAGCTCACAAGAGATACATACAAAAGACACAATTACAATCTCAACAACCAACAACAACCATGAATGAGTTTCATTGTCATATTTCAAGTCTGAATTTTATAGCAGCAGATCATTGCAATGGAAATACAATCCCCATTTCCAGAAAAGTTGGGACAGTTTGTAAAAATGCAATAAAAACTGAAATCTATACTTTGTTAATTCACTTGAAGCTTTATTTAACAGACAAAAGGACAAAGAAAAGATTTTCTATGACAAGCTTAATTTTATTTGTTAAATATAAACATTGTTGTCTGATTCTCCTCTTCATGATGCCCCATACATTTTCAATAGGAGACAGATCTGAACCGCAGGCAGGCCAGTCAAGCTAGTTTAAAAGCTATTATGGAAGTTGCATATCTTGCTTATTTGCATATAACTTGCATATAATGCTTATTGCAAAGATTTCATTTCTGTAATGCAATGAGTATGTCCTGCATTCAGCAGAAAATCATACAACCCATGCTGTATTATAGTAGGCGCTCTGTTATGCTTTTTTGTGATTTTGTGTGTGTTGTATTGTGTTTAGCGCTTTGCTTTCAGAATCTAATGGAATGTATGAAATACATGCAGTTATACTGATCCCCATAACCAAAATCTGATTGGTTTAAGCTCTGATTAGTTTAAACTCAAAGAAAAGGTCAAAGTTGATAACTACTAACCTTCACCAAATTCAAACAGAAAAGCTCAGGCATCCTGAGCTCTGTATGGGTCCGATCAAGCTTGAGGCAGAGCAAGCTTAAAGCAGCGGTGAGGTCTGCAGTTATTAGGGTTAAGACAATGTTATTGCCAGGAAGGCATACTTGCTTTTCTAGCACAGCATATGGGTTCTATGGCTTGTATGCATGCAATATCAGTCATATCATTCCACATCAAGGTACACAGCCGTAGTATACTACAGACGTTAGCATATTTCTCTAAGCAATGTAAGGTAGCCAAGATGAACATCTTTCACTGAATTTTAATGATACATTTATGTTGTATGGCATACCCTAACTGTAATGACATTATATTCAATACCTGTGTGCACACACACACCGACAACCCCATAAATGTTAGCCTACCTGCTATTACATATGCTGAATAAACAATAATGACAATGCTAGTTGTATTCTCTGATGGACTGCATGCAGTCCTGGCACACACACACACACACACACACACACACACACTCCACAACCCCCAATGACATCATTGCTGTAGAAAAAGAGGAATAGGGCACAAAAGGGTATATCCACATAAAATCCCATCAGAGTATAGATAGGTTTTGTTGGGCCCCTTACAGCTCATGAAGCAAACATAATTACCTTTTAAGTTATTGCTAAATTTGGAGAATGCCCGAGCAATTTGTTTTACACATTACCAGACACCACATTCAGCTCTACTGGACATTTGCATTCAGATTTCTGTTTACAGAATAAAAAGCACAGTGAGCTCGGGCCACCATTTAACTGCTCCTAATAATAGCTCTCCCTGAGCTTGTCCGTGAATACCAATGAGGCTGTTCTGGATGGAAAGAAGCTCTGCTGAACAGAATAAAACAGGAAGATGTCAGCACTTTCCCTACAGGTCCTTATGAGCCAATGAAATGCTTGGACACCCTGTCATGTGGAATGCAGTGCATTCAGTGTAGAGATAGGCATTTCAGGTAAATTACTATGAGGTTTTTTTGAAGCTTCAAACTACTGCCTACATACACATAAAAATAGTATGCATGGCACAAAACACTAATGCTTTATCAGTGTGTGTGTGTGAATGTGCATGCAAGGGGGTGTAAAGTACACTGAGTTATACTTAAGTGTAAAACATCAATTTCTCAATACCCTCATACTTGGCTTGAATACTGCCCCGTGACATGTTAGCAGTGAAACAGATACACCATGACACACTGACAAGGGTGGTCCTTGTGTGTATTTTTGTAGAATTAGGATGTATTTTTTCAAAACTGCATTCAGAAAAACAAAGTTCAATAAATAGTCTAATAAATAGCTTTCAGCTAGCAGGTATTGATGATGCAGCATAATGAGTATGCTGCGAAAGATGCATAAATCTGTTCACATCTCTTCACTGCAACCAAGCTACTGTATGGATGTACCAGGGACCCAAGTTTTGGCATGGACTTTTCTTCCTCATGAACAATCTTTATTTATTTTTATTTTCTTTGCCGCATTAACGAATCTCTGACAAACTGAATGTCGTTCCCTCCTTAACTTTGTGTGTGTGTGACCACAGAGGAAACAACCATAAGAGACTTGCCCCTCAAAGGCTTGAGACTTGACTAGGACTTTTCAAAAATGACTTGTGAGCATCTCTGGTATGTAACACTTGTGATTATGTTTGATAATGTTTGAAAGACTCTTGAGAATGAAGATAAAATATACTGTAAACTCATTCCCATATCACACTGATTGCATTTGTGATTTAGGCTAAACATAAAGAGAACAGGTATGACCAATTTGCAGGTTAAAAGGAAAAATATTGATGGCTCCCAAATTGAGCACTTATCAATTGAAGACAAATCTTTAAAATGGGTGACAAAGACACAAGCTCTCCAAAGACTGGAGATCTGCCAACAAATCAATGTTTACAGATGACCCTGTAACTTTATACACCATAGAAATGGCTTACCTAGACATTGTTCTCTCCTCTTGTTCCTCCTCTCTCTGGTCAGGGAGTGCTGTTACCCCAGTGCATGCCCCCCAGCACAAACATATTTTGGCTTATTCCTCCTCCATACCCATGGTCTTTATCAGACTCAGGATGGCTTTGGGAGCGCTCTGGTTTGGGAATCGCGGTCCTTGGCAGTTCAGCCTGTTGCACAGACATGGTACGCCGCAAGTGTGTGCGCTTGGGAAGAAAGTCTGACTTTGCTAAGTGACCAAAAGAGCTATTACGCAGCATCATGCGTGTATGATGGATGTGGTGGCCGAACTGGAGTGAGGAAAGGTGTATGGCATAACCCTCACTGAGGAACTGTAAATGAGAATAGAAACAAAGAGTACAGTGAGCATGAGGAAGGAATAAATGATTCATATATTACAGTATATTTCTTCAAGATTTTTAAATGCACCAATTATGCTTTTTTTGTATTTTATACATATTATTAGTACAGCAAACTACAAGCAGTACTTAACTATTTCTGAAAATTACTTGTTAAATGAATGGGCATTCAGAGGGCTGAATTTCCAGTAATGCAATTATAACATTTTTACACAATTTACACACAAATAGAAATAATATATTGCATAGCAAATGTCTTGATGCATAATATGAAGCCATGAACATGATTGGTTTATTAATATGTTCATTTACTTATTAAATGAAATTAAACCATGAGTTTCAACAATAATCATGTCTGTAGGTAAAACAGTTACTATGGCAACCTAACCAGTTTGATTTTTTTTCGCCTCTAAGCATCCAGAGTATAATGGGTATATTCATACCCTAGAAAATATGCTATACATTTTCATACACAAAGCACAAAAAATAATATTTAACTCACCTGGCATTGGTTTTGGTATTTCTTAGATGGTCTGCCCACTATATATATCTGGTTAGGGCTGAGACCTAGCGTGCTGTAGACGGAGATGTCCTTCACGGAGCCATAGGCCAAATTGATATTAATGTGACACTAAAAACAACAACAAAAAAGGTAGACTTGGATTTCCTGTCAGAGAAACACAAACACTGGATAAAAGTTCTGGTGGATATGCAACATGCACTCACCGGCCACTTTATTAGGAATACCAATCATGTGGTAGCAGCGCAATGCATAGAATCGTGCATTTACAGGTCAACAGCTTCAGTTCTTGATCACATCAAACATCAGAATGGGGAATAAAGGTAATCTCAGTGATTTTTTGCCATTGTGTGGTTGTTGGTGTAGGATTAAGTATTTCAGAAACTGCTCATCAAGGATTTTTTCATAGATTTCACAGAAACTGGATAGCTGATAAACGGAAAAATGCTGTTCAGTCTTTTCTTCAGCTATCCATATTGGGTGAGCCTGTGCCTGCTGTAGCATCATATTCCTGTTATTCTTTGTATCTTCTGCTCTTGTAGCCTGACTGCATCAGGTTTTGACACGTTGTGCCTTCCGAGAGGTTATTTGAGTTACCATAGCCTTCCTGTCAGCTCAAACCAGTCTGGCCATTCTCCTCTGACTGGGCTCATCAGTGTTTCCACCAGCACAATTGCAGCATGCTGGCAACTCTAGATACTATTCTGCATAAAAATACCAGGAGATCAGCAGTTTCTGAAATACTCAAACCAGCTTGTCTGACACCAGCACTGCCAGGGTCAAAGTCACTGAAATCACATTTCCCCCCATTCTGATGTCCTGTATGCATTTTGCTGCCGCCACATAGTTTGTTGGTTGAATAATTGCCTGAATGTGCAGGTGCAATGGGGTTTCTAATAAAGTGGTATAGTGAGTGTATTTGTGGGGGTGGGTAAGAAAATAAAAGGGCAGGACAAAAAAAAATGGTAGGCTGTGCCTTAATGGCCTCAATTCATTCTATGCCAGTAAGAAAACACTTTAAAATCAAATGAACTATAGTTTGCACATATCTATTACAGACCCTTAACATGCATTCTTCACATAATAGAACGAGGACTTTAGTTCTCAATATGAACAAATAAATACTAACAAAAATCATCATGACCATTACCACTGAGCCAATAGCGTCACACGCAAGCCAGATGGCTGATTCCTATTGTTAAAAGTATACCCAGTGTTTTAAGCAGAAGTTAACCAAAGCTAGATATTTTTACTCGATTTTTATCCAACTAATGCAGCACCTGTTTCATCTAAAGCCACTCCCCTGAAGCACATGCACACATGCTGTATAGAATAAAATGTTTGATTATTAGTGGAATTGGAGCACGTTTCTGAATTGAGAACCAACTTGACTGAGATCCTGGTATCCAAATGTCAAATAGTGCAGAGTTCTCCAAAATAGTATTTTACTGACAGCCAAAAATGCTCTGACATAAAAAACTAGTGAACCCATCATAAATCATTAACCACTAAAGGAATCACAGACTCACCACTGGCTCATTTCTAATGGCAACACTAAGAGGGAATATTTTCTTTAGTAATTAAACTAGTAATGGCCATTTTTTCATTAAAATCTCTACTCAGAATGTCATCAAGTGCAAATCTGCAGCCAAGTAGGGATATCATCCTTCTACCATTGCAGT
>JAOUQY010000051.1:15285129-15301977 GCA_028566355.1 Doras micropoeus
GCTCTAACTTATTTGCAACTTGTTAAATTTGCAAAATGTGCAGGGGGTTGAATACTACTTGGAGGCACTGTATATATTCAGAGACTATAAAGAAGTGCCACACATTGTCATGGCAACAGTGATAGAGTCAGTAAGCAGGGTTTTGGAAATGGTTAGTAAACATTAAAAACCAAATTACTATCTAATAATAGTATGTTTTCCTTGCATGTTAATAACACACTAATAACAACAGACTGGTTCCTTGTTACAATGCATAGCCCATTTCACTGAAAATATTTAATCCGTCTAGTAAGCTTAATATTAAAAGCAACCTGTCCAAAAAAAAAAAAAGAAAAAGAAAAGTCACCATGTAAAATAACACTACTTTATCACTAGGAAATCAAACTGCCTTTAGAACCCTATTTACTTTGTGATAAACACAACAATAATGCAGCAAAATAAAATAAAATAAATAAAATGAACAAATATTATTAAAGAAAACGTAGAATAATATTATTATAAAGGCCATTCCCTTTTTTTTTTTTGTTTATTTGGCAGGAGGTAGGAGAGGGGTAACTAACATGGACACTTGCAGGCTCCGTTCTCATAAATACAAATAAATCTTAAGAAAATAAAAGGAAAAAGTAAGTCTTTGATAGTTCCTAAGAATAATGAGGCATAAATACCCACAACACCAGCCTTTTAGCCTCTTGCTGCAATTTTCCTTTGAATCAGCTTACAAATGAAGTCAATGAAGTGACCGTGCAGAAAATTATAAACAAGCAAACAGACCAGCAATTCCTGGATATTAAAGACATTAATCACGTTTAAAGACCTGCAGTATGGATCTGTAGTGACCATGATGAGACAGGGCGATTATGATGTGTGACTATGATGGCAGCTTCAGAGACCCATCATGTGGCTATAAAATTACCAGAACACGAGGTTGCTGATTTTAAAATATTTGAAAACGTTAAACAGATCGATATTCCAATCTCCTCACTCAGTTTCTATTATATTTCTCTGAGGCTGTAAGTCATTTATCTGTCTTTGGATCATTACTGCTGTGATGCAACGTTACAGTTTTAATTATCCTCAAGTTCCACATGCCGAAGCTATTAATATTTATGTCGGAGCTTTTTGACTTTCACACCTACTGTATCATCTAGAAATATTGTAACATTTGTAAATATGTAAAGGTTTAGGAAAGCTGGCAGGGGAGTTCATGACTAGATTGTTTACCAAAATCTTGGAATTTGAAAGGATGCCAGAGGCATGGAGAAGAAGCATAATGGTCCTGATGTTTAAGAATAAGGGTGATGTGCAGAGCTGCAGCAACTACAAAGGGATAAAGCTGATCAGCCACAGCATGAAGATCTGGGAAAAAGTAGTGGAAGCTACTGAGGAAAGAGGTGAGGATTTGTGAGCACCAACATGGTTTCATGCCAGCAAAGTGTATCACAGGTGGATGGAAGGCCAGAAGGAGTTGCATTGTGTGTTCATGATTTAGAAAAACCTTATGACAGGGTGCCGAGAGAGAAGCTGTGATATTATATGAGGAAATCAGGAGTGACAGGAAGTGTCAGGATGGTGCCAGAAATTTATGAGGAGAGTGTGACAGTGGGGAGATGTGCAATAGGAATGTTTAAAGTGGAAGTGGGACTGCATCAAGGGTCAGCTCTGAGACCTTTCATGTTTGCAACGGTTATGGACAGGCTGATGGCAGGCAGGGGTCTCCATAGAATATGAAGATTCGCAGATGACATTGGGATTTGTGGCAGGAGTAGGAGAAGGTTGAGGAGAGCCTTGAGAGACAGAGGTATGCATTGGAGAGAAGGGGAAAGTTAGCAGGAGTAAAATGGAGTACATGGGTGTGAATGAGAGGGAGGGTGACGAAAGGTCAAGCTTTGAGAGAGTTGAGGTGATGAAAGTGGACGGGTTTAAATACTTGAAGTCAAGTGTACAAAGTAATGGAGAATGTGGTAGAGAGGAGAAAACAAGAGTGCAGGGCGGAGTGGGTAGAGTAGAGTGGCAGGAGTGATTTATGATAGAAGGCTATCTGCCAGAGAAAGGGAAAGATAGTAATGAGGCCTGCTATGTTATATGGCTTGGAGGCAGTGGAACTGACTAAAAGACAGGTGAGGGAGCTGGACGTGGAGATGAGGATGCTGTGATTTTCATTGGGGATGAACGAAATTTGAGGATAAACAAGATTAAGAATGAGTTTTTTTAGAGGGATAGCGCAGGATGTTTTGGAGACAATGTTAGGGAGGAGAGATTGAGGTGGTTTGGGCATGTGTAGAGAAGGGATGAGAGAAGGTGCTGAGGATGGAGCTGCCAGGCAGGATAAGGAGAGGGGGACCATAGAGAAGGTTTATAGATGCACGTTATTGGGATGACAGAGGAAGATGCTTAGGACAGGGCAAGATTGAGATGACAGATCTGCTGTGGCAACCCCTAATGGGAACAGCCAAAAGAAGAAGACTCAAGCTCTACAAGATTTGTGCTAGTTTTTTTTTCTTTCTTTTTTTTTAAATGGGCCAAAGCCAATGTAACAGAAACATCAGTTAAAAATGTGTCCCAGAACTAGGTAATAATGTTCTCTTTTTACTCTAGCTTATAGAGAAAGGCAGTCCTGGGGATTACAGCAAGATTGACAAACAGAGAAAAAAATGCTAAGAGTTCAAGAGCTCAGGTGATCCTGAGGGAGAACAGAGGAGACAGGAAGACAAAAGGGGTAAACTGCAGTTAAATTTAAAATGCAGGTCTTGTAGAGCTACTTTTCCCCCTATAGCTGTTTAGATGGAAACAGTTTGGTAATTACTTGCACATGTTGTTCACAGTCATTCATGTTCTTGGAAAATGTCTATGTTACATACTGTATTTTGGCCAACTCTGTTTTTAGCAGGGCATCACACAGCAGGGAGATTCATTTTGTGCATATGTTTGCATATAAACAGCGTATGTTGCACATAAGTATAGCATGTCAAAATAAATTTTGACAACAGAGTGTTTTACCCAAGTAATAATACGTAGATGAAGATTTATTTAACCAATAATCTAATTGGGTTAAACGATCATTTCATCCTCACCAAGCAGGGTAGAGCAGCCATCTCCTAGTGGGTAGCGCTGGTATGGTGGAACAGGGAACGGAGGCAGCCGGTGAAAACAAGAATGCAGGAGGGGCTCCAGTCTGGAGGCTGACGGGTCAGAGGGGTAGAACAGGTTGAAGATCTGCGAGCAGGAAGGCTGTAGCCACTGAGTCACTGCCACAAAGAGAGAAAAAAAAAATCACATGAGACACAAAGTGAGTCAGAGTATAGACACAGAGTATAAATTAAACTGTGCAGTAGAAATTAAACTGTGGCTACAGACACACATTTCAGAGCACCCTCACTGAAAATTCAAACAAGCCCCTAGCACCACTAAAAGAGAACCTCTGGCACAGCCCCTGCTTCATAATAATCTCTGTTCTAAAGGTCAGAAGTGGAATCTGAGTGATTGATGGCTACCCATTGTAATGTGGTGATGGCTTTGCGCTTCACTCTGCTGAAAGTTAAAACAATTAGATTGTTGGTCAAGTGTAAGCAAACGGTGCATAAAGAGGACAATGTGCAGAGGACAATCAAAACTAATCTGTGTGCATGTGGTACTTTAGTGTGAAACTGACCTTTGACAGAAGGAAGAACAGTGCGTCTCATGGCTAACACTAGTCCAAGTGGACAGCCTAGCAGAAAACATCCAGACACCTCAAAGTCAAAATGACCTGGATTCCAGCTTAGGCTGCCTCCTCCTGAGCTTAGGTGAATACCATCCTGGACCTGACTGCACACACGTACACACACAAACACACACAGAGCATCAATACATGTTTGAATAAATCACATTTATCGAAATCTAGAGTCATCTGCAACAAGAGTTTCTATCTGCAATGATGACAATGTTCGGAATAATAAAATGAGAAATGCAGTCTGCACATTATGTTCCCGTTTGAAAAATATAGGCGTGTTCTTTCTTGCTTTGGTATTAGCAACACATCCAAACTTACCGTACTCTAAATGAATGTGTGATGACAATAAGGGTTGTTCTTAAGCAATAAACAGCATCCCTAAAGCATTAGAGATGCCACACAACAGCATGTTTTAGTGGGTTCTTTGAAGTCTTACAAACACAGATGTCTTGTGGATAAAGGACAGAAAGGAAATCTGAGCTTTTCCACTACTAGGAGCTTCTCTAGAGACCGCAAACCTTCCAAATGACAAAATAGGTTGTTTTTTTTTAATCCTGTTCCTGCTGCAGTGTTTCCCACATTTTGGCACTGCACCCAGGTGGTTTGCCAAGTACCAGAGTAGACTTTGTTCCATGAAAACACACACACACACACACACACACACACACACACACACACATATACACACATATACACACACACACGTTTGTGTTGCTATACTTTTGAAGAATTTCCATTGACATAATTATTACTGCAGCTAATTAATGTTAACCCAAACCCTAATCTTAAGCTCAGTAATGAAAATGCAACTTTTTTGGATCTTTTATTTTATTATTTTTGTTAACAAACACTTTCATTATGGGGGCCAACAAAATGCCCCCCCAAGGTTAAAAATATCAGATATTCCTATCCTTTTGGGAACAGTTTGGTCCCTACAAAGATATAAAAACATGGTATCTCTCACAAACTATATTTATTCATCTATTCTGAGAAATCAGCACAACATTTTCATTTTACAGAATAAAAGCAGCATATCTAAATAAACTAATGAGAGAAAAGAACCAGCCAGAGCTGGTATGATGCTTAAATGTTAATTACCCTATGACTGAGTGCTAGACAATTTCCAATTGTAAAATAATAAAAAAAAAAAAAAAAGAAAAAGCTGACTACTCTTTCATTAGTCATCAGGTTGCATAAATTCCCAGTAGAGCTTCAGTCACTCAGAGGCCCTCCTAATATTCATTCATTTTCTATGAACTTCGAGTGTAATATAAAGCACATGACCATGATCATCCAAAAACAGATGAATTAGGAGTTGTGCATGTATCAGCATTTTGCTACTCTTGCATACGTGTCATACAAGTATATTTAGAACTTACAAGGATTGGTGACTGGTACAATTTCGTTTGCACGAAGAGAAAATCAGCTCTGATTTTTTTAAGAAAGATTTTTAATCTAGCCCCAAAACTGTAATTGCATAGAAAGGTTGTTTATTTGACACATGCATATATCCTTGAATTACATTCGTTGTAATGCTATCATAGGTTTTATGAATTTTAACAGATCTGAAAGACTGTAATTTCACCAAATAACCAAGCAGAAAAAAAAGCTAAAGAAATGTCTTGATAAATATCTGCAAAGCTATTTCAGATCTGTAATATTTCCTATAATACTTTCAACTATGTACGTCCTACCCATGTCTACATGACTGGCAATACATTTTTATATCCAATGACACACTACCTATAGCTGAACTGATGATTAGCAATGTTACTAGACCCAAGAGACTGAGAAGCAAGAGGAACATATTAGCACTGCTATCAGAAGTGTTTCCTTGAGGACTGACACTATTGTTTCTGCTATCAGAACACACACACCTACACACACAACACACCATGCACACAAGAGCAAGGCTTCAAAGAAGGACAGATGAGGTGTGCCTTAACCAGGAGGTAGATTTGGACTGCTTTAGTTTATTCCTTTGGTGTCTGACTACTGAGCACTGCAACGCATGAAGCCTTTCTGCTGGTTTCAGGTTTGTCAAGAGCTGGCAGGAAGATGGTGGGTATTAGCTTGAGCCACACAGTCTGAAAACTTTCCAACCCTGGTCCTGGAGTACTTCCTTTCCTCCATATTATAATGTTCCGACAGACCTACTTCAGCTAATATGCTAATTATCACCCCTTCCTGAATTGAATGAGGTGTTTTAGAGCAGAGAAAATTACTAAAATGTGAAGAACAGGGCACCAGACTTGGAAATGTGTTCTACACATCTTGATCTTTATTCAAATTCACAGTTTGTTGTATTTATAGACACTACTGAACCCTGGTATTGAGTATAATGTTCATTACACCAACATTGGTATGGAAAACACATTTTAATTTTTAAATAAGACTGTCTCAAGCTGTACCAGAGACTGGATCCAATCCTCATGACCTTTTGACAGTGTTGTATGTAGGGACATTTCATTTCATTTATGGCATTTGGCAGACGCCCTTTTCCGGAGTGACTTACATTTATCTCATTTATACAACGGAGCAGTTGAGGGTTAATTGCTTTGCTCAAGGGCCCAGCAGTGGCAGCTTGGGGGTGCTGGGAGTTGAACTCATGACCTTCTGATCAGTAATTCTATGTCTTAACCATTGAGCTACCAGGAGATATTTTATAAATGATACCCCATACAATATTTAAAAATATGCTACTGTGAATCTGTTGGGGAATTTTCTAAACAACAGAGGAGGATATGTCCTCTTTCTGTCTCTTACATGTATTTATAGAAAGCACAAGGAGGCAGAGCAGGTGTGTTTATACTGATAAATTGCTTGGTGAAAAAACAATGTATAGCTGATTGCCAGCAACACACGTAAGCTTTAATCTGTCTAGCCTAAACTGAGAGTCGAGTAAGATGTTAGTATGACAATCACATGAATACATAAGCAACTACTTGCATACATTTGCATATATAAGCAAATATATTGTATTAGCTCCATTTTAACAGGGTGTAACTTTATGTGTGTGGAAAAAACACCTGCTGCGAAATGGATGCTGGCTGTCAGAGGAGTCAGTAACACAAGAAATGTCAATGTTGCTCTTGCTTAGGCGCTTGCTGGAGCTCAGGCCACGGTTGTCCTCTCCCAGAAGTCCAGGGTTATCCTGCGTGATATGAAATGTTAAATATTCATGTTGTACGTATATGTGTAAGGTTACTGGAAATCACTGAAGCATAAAATATTGGAAAATGGTGCCAACAGTACTAAAATGCTTCTAACCATAAATCTTTGTAAGATACTAGAGTGGACAGAAAGGGAAGCTATACTAAAACTGAAAAAAAACACCAAACTGAATCAATAACTAGATGAGAGGAAAAATAGTGACATGGTTACAGCTTTAAGTACTGACCCTTAGGCTCTTCATACTGTTGCGTCTCCCTCTGTGACTAGGACTGTCATGTTGTGGGCTGTTGCTGAAACAGAGTGCATCAAAACACAGCACGCCGCCCACACAGTCACCCAACAGACACACCTGGAAAAGAGTATACACAAACATGAAGTCAGAACCTACTGAAAGCACACAATTTCAACCAGAACTCCACGGCAGGAAGTTTCATTGGCTACTGTTCAATAAGACGCTCAATAACTTAATTAATTACAGCAACAAAACGACTGTTGAGGCTGCCTAATCAGTTGCTTGGTGTTGATGGATATGCTTACATATCCATTTAAACCACAAGGGCAGTAATGTTTACAAAGATTGTGATGGAATTCAGGCATTTGATACTGTCTTGTGAGCTCTACCTGTGCTTGAATGTTAAATAATAAGTTAAAGAATTTTGTCTTTCCCTGCCCAAATAAACTAATAATGACAAGCCTCATGATTAATGTACATAGATTTTCAAAGATCAGAGGGATCAGGGGTTGTGTTATTCATGCTGCCCCTCAGTGTCCTGGTCCACACACAAGCTGACTCACAAACTGATAAGAGTGTATTATTGGATTTATCATGCCAGATTAGGAAGCAGGAGGAGTAGAGAGACACCTCTACTGTGCTTTGGAATGACTCATCAGGAGTGACTCATGCCCCAGGTATGATATTCATTACTGATCTGGTAGATGTTGCTTTTTAAAGAGAAAATTCACCCATTGGTTCACTGAAAATGCACTGTTCTGGACAGTCAGCCTGTCAACATGACAGCTGAAAATTTGATGCATATTTAGACATTGGAACCAGGCATTTAAAGCATTTAAAGCCTCTCAAATATTTTCTAATGGAAAGAAACATACCGGTATGAGAGATACAATACATGTAGACCTCATAAGCAAAAATAGAGTAATGCTTTACATTGCTGACATTATTTAAACCATTATATGAGCAAACCTCAAAACCTTAAACATCAGCATTAATATATCATACTGTATGTAACAAACACATGTATTAATTGATGTTTTTTTAAATAGTAAACCAAATAAGGCATGCGAGTACAAACCCCATTTAAAGAAAAGTTGGACACTTTCTAAAAAATGCAGTAAAACTAAAAACTGTAATTTTTTTTAAATCACTTGAACTTTTATTTAACTGATAAATTACAAAGAAAACATGTTCAGTGTTTTCACTGACAAACCTAATTGTATTTTGTAAATATAAAAAAATTAGAATGTGACGGTGTGTAAAGGCCAAGGGCGGAAACCGCTGCTGAATGTGCGTGACCAAGGAGCCCTCAGGCGCTACTATTTGAGAAACTGTCATGCTACGGTGATGGACGTGATGGGCATGGAGTACTTTGGAAAAATCATTGTTACTTAACACACTTATTTTGCACAGAAATTTCACTGAGTTCTCTGGGCCCAAAGTCATCGGAGATGGACCGAAACACAGTGGAAACATGTTCTGTGGTCAGACAAGTCCATGTTTCAGCTTGTTTTTGGGAAAAATGGACATTGGATTCTACATGCCAAAGATGAAAGACCATCCAGACTGTTACCAATGAAAAGTGCAAAAACCAGCATCTGTGATGGCATGGGGGTGCATCAGTGCCCACGGCATGGGTGATCTGCATATATGTAAAGGCATCATTGACTTTGGAAAGACATATTCTGACATCTTTTCCCAGGAAGTCCATGTCTATTTCAGCAGGACAATGCCAGGCCTCATTCTGCACAAGTTACAACAGTGTGGCTTGACTGGCCTGCCTGTGGTGCAGATCTGTATCGTATTGAAAATGTATGGTGCATCATGAAGAGGAGAATCAGACAACAGCAACTACAGACTGTTGAGCAGCTCAAGTCTTGTACACAGTAAGAATGGGAAAAATTTCCACTTGCAAAACTGCAACAATTAGTATTTACAATTCCCAAACAACTGAAAAGTAATAATTAATATACTTTAAAAAAGTGATGTGACCCAGTGGTAAACATGCCTAGGGTTAGGGGTTTTTTTTAGTGTGTTGCAGGAATCAAATTTCTACATTTGTTTATATTTAACAAATAGAATTAAGTTCATCAGTGAAAACACTGAAAATCTTTTTCTTGTCCTTTTGTCTGTTAAATAAAGGTTCAAGCGAATTAACAAATGACAGATTTCAGTTTTTATTGCATTTTTAGAAAGTGAACTAACTTTTCTTGAAATGGGGTTTGTACATCGATGGTAAGTCAGTAACTTCTAACAAAACTAAGTTCATAACGACCTACTTCTGCTCATTTACTGTATGTGGACTTAATTTTATCCATAGATTCAGCAAACATTATTCAGTGCAGGAGGGTTTTGTTTACATTTAAGCAAATGTAAATTAATATACAGTATGTACTACATTTTAACTTTGTTAACATTATTTATGGGTTGTTTGTACAGAAATTCTTGCTTTTTATGTTCATTAATGCAGTAACTGTTAAGAAAACCTTAAAGTGTTACCAAAAAGTATCCAAATGAAAAAGATGTTACAGATTTAACACTGTTTTAGAGTTATTAACATTAGAAACTTGAACCAAAAATGCAAGTGTCAATGCAATGGTAGTATAAAAAAAAGAGCTGTAGACATCATAACCCTAGGTTTCTATCACAATCTTTCTATGTATTAAAACAATTTACTCTGTAAATTATGCTGAAAGATCTGTGAAATTCCACTTTAATGCTGGTCCAAAACCAGTCTCTTAATCCCCAAACTGAAATTAAGTTACTACAAGAAAAGGGAAAACCAATATCAGATCTGCAATTGAAGACTTATTCTAAGGCATCTTAATTGCTATGCTTTCATACCCAAAGCTATGAGGTAACAACAGACTAACCTGACCAGTGAAGCTTTCTCCATCAGGAGACCGTAAGAAGCTGTGGTAGACCTCATTTGCTCGGCAGATGACACTTGCCACACAGTCCTGGTAGTGCGGTGATGCAACAGCAAGAAGGGGGAGTGCTGCTAGTGGAAGGTTGCATACACTGCTCGACAGACAGCTCTTATCGTAGCTATAGGGGTTCAGGCTGCAACCAAAAACAAAAACAAACCAATGTTAATACAGAAACACTACAAAGAAAATTGGTCCAAATGCAACCCTGAGATATAGTACCACCCTAAATTTGTTTAATCTCTTATCCAGACTTAATCAGTTGAGGAAGTAAACAAAGCACTTCATCAGCAGCAATATCATCTGCAGCCTCACAGTCATCTCTCCTGGATGAAAAACTGAATGCATCTCCCTCAAATCCTTTTTTCACTCTGCTGATTCATTATCTTGGCATTATAATAATACAAAATGATTCATGGTTGCCCATTTTTCCTGCTTCCAACACATTAATCATTTTTTTTTCATGTGGACAGCTGGGTGCATGTGCATGGCTGTATGATGCTCTGGGCAATGTTCTGCTGGGAATCCTCAGGTCCTGGCATACATATGGATGTTACTTTGACACATAGCACCTACCTAAACATTGTTGCAGACCAAGAACACTACTTAATGGAAACAGTATTCTCTAATGGCAGTGGCCTCTTTCAGCAGGATAATGCACCCTGCCACACAACAAAACCTGTTAAGGTAAGGTACATACATGCATACATACATACATACAGTACTGTGCAAAGGTTTCAGGCAGTTGTGGAAAAATGCTATAAAAATGCTATAAACTAAATGCTTTAAAAAATACAAATAATAATTGTTTATTTTTATCTATTTACAAAATGCAAAGTGAGTGAACAAAAGAAAAATCTAAATCCAATCAATATTTGGTGATACTACCCTTTGCCTTCAAACCAGCATCAATTCTTATAAGTACACTTGCACTCAGTCTTCGAGCATGTGCGGAGCAGCTCACAGGAGATTTTAATGGACATTTTCAACCTGTCCTTCACCAAGGCAGTTGTCCCTCATTTTCAACCTGTCCCTCGCCCAAACATGCTTCAAAACCACCATCATCATACCAGTGCCAAAACACTCCAACCCGACGTGCCTGAACAACTATTGCCCTGTTGCACTTACACCCATTGTTATGAAGTGCTTCAAGTGATTGGTCCTGGCACACCTAAAGAACTGCCTCCCACCCACACTGGATCCACATCAGTTTACCTACTGCAGCAATAGGAGTACAGAGGATGCAGTCTCCATAGCACTGCACTCTCAATCTGGACAATAACAACACATACGTACAAGTGCTGTTTGTTTACTTCAGCTCAGCATTTAACTCCATAATCTCTTCCAAGTTAGTCACTAAACTTAGGGATCTAGTTATCAACACCTCCCTCTGTTACTGGATCAAGTACTTTCTGACGAACAGACCACAACATGTTAGGTCTGGCCAGACCTACTCCACCACCATTACGCTTGACACGGGCATACCACAGGGCTGTGTGCTGAGATTCCTCTACTCACTTTTCACCCACAACTGCAGGCCTGTGTATGGATCAATTCTATCATTAAGTTTGCTGATGAAACCACGGTGATTGGCCTCATCAGCGACAACAATGAGACGACCTACAGGGGTACAGCACCTAGCTGCATGGTACGCTGACAACAACCTGCTCCTTAATACTAGCAAAACAAAGGCATTCATCATGGACTTCAGGACGGAGAGAGGAGGCACACACAACCCCATACACTTCAATGTGATGCTGTCGAACATGTCCCCAGCTTCAAGTTCCTGTGGATCCACATCTCAGAGATTATTTGCACTCTTGCCCTCCGGCTGGCGCTTCAGGAGCCTCCGGACCAAGAGCAGCAGACCAAGGAACAGCTTTTTCCCCAGAACTGTCTCCTTACTGAACTCAGTCCCCCATTAACTCCCCACATTTCTCCTCCGGTTAAAGGCTGTACCAGATCCACTCATTATAACCATTATCACGTTTGTACATACCATTGTAGAATATGTTCATAGTTTACACCTATGTTGTATATACATTTAAGGTGCACACTTCAATCTGTCTAGTATGTTCATAAAACTTTAATTTGTATATTATGTTGATAGCACACTCATGTGTACATCTTGTTTATAGAACATCCAATAACATTTATCTGTATAATCTGTAAGTCTATAGCACACCCATCTGCATATCATGTTTATAGTACATTAAATAATATATTAATCTGTATATTATGTCCATTCCATAGCCTGTATACTGTACATACTGTATATACTGTAGTCACTGTACATCCTGCACTTGCTGCTTATTGCACTTCTGGTTAGATGCCAAACTGCATTTCTTTGCCTTGTACTTGTATATGTGTAATAAAGTTGAATCTAATCAATCTATATGTCTATATCTATATATAATATTGATAGGATATGGCCTGCATTGGCCATCCAATTGTCTTCTTAAATATGGCCCCCCATTATTGACACCCCCACCCACCTGCACCCTAGCTGATTTTTCAGGATTGTAAATCCTGATAAATAAACATTCAGTTTATTAAAAATACATATATTTATCTTAAAACCATAGTATATAGTAGTATAATTTTTGTTGGTCAATTACTAGTATATAATTTAATTATATGTACATACCTGCTGCTAATATCTTCAGCATTATGTGTAATTAGCTAGCTAATCCCACTTTTTCGTGCACATGTTGAATCAACTTAAAACTTAATGTAGAGCATTCACAATGTATTGAGTATATCTGTAGGAATTTGTTGGTCATTTTGGAGAAATGTTGGCCCACTCTCCTTTATAACATCACTCCAGTTCACTAATGTTTGAGGGCATTTGTTTATGCACAGCTCTCCAAAGATCCCACCACAGCAACTCAATGGGGTGGATTTCTGGACTTTAACTTAACTTGGACATTCCAAAACTTAATGTTGATTTGATGTTGATTCACTGGTGTGCTTGGGATCACTGTCCTGTTGCATAACCAAAGAATATTCTGCTATAAAGTGGAATTCATTTTTGTCTCAGTGACTGCAAGTTTCCCAGGTCCTATGGCTGCAAAACAAGCCCAATTAATTACCCCTCTAACACCATGCTTGACAGTTGGTATGGGATATTTGTGCTGAAACACTGTTTTGGCTTTTGCCAAACAAGGTGTTGTACCTGTATGTCATATTCTTTTTGGAGAGAAGGTCCTTTTTCCTAGTCACCTTTCCATGAAAGCCATACTTGTTCATCTGATTGTACTGCCATAAAGATTTAATGTGCTTTCAGAGGCCTATAGGTCATATGATGTAGCTCTTGGGTTTTCCATTATATCTTTGAGCATTAAATTATCTGAGCTTAGACTGAATTTGCTAGGACACCAGCACTCCTGGGAAGATTGGTTGGCTCCATTTTTAATAATCTTTCTCACTGCACAAGGGTGAGTTTCAGTTCATAGTTTGGAGATAGTCTTATAGCCCTTCCCATATTGATGACCAACAACAGCTTCTCTGAGGTCATTGTGGAGTTCTTTTCTTCTTGGCATGATGTAGACACACACCTGACTAACTGCTCTAGAATACCAAACTGCCAATAGTACTGCTTCTATAGAGGTAGTCATATTTCTTGATGATTAACTAATCTTGTGCATTTAAAGAGACAAAAAGTTATGGTTTGTCAGCTTGATATAAGACAGGGATAAAGAAAATGAAAGATATGCAAAGCAGGTTCAGACCAGTGACCCTGCAATTGTTAGTTAGCTGCAGTGTCAAGACCAGGGCATTGGTCACGGGGAAGGAGTGTGCGTTACTTCAAACCCAGATCCTTGATGGTCTTGTAAAGCCATGTCTATCAGAGACTGCATACTAAAGCATATTTCTGTATATATCTTTAGTTGTTCTCTCTCATTTGTTTTCACAAAACAGTAATACTAAGAATGTAACGTGCAATTCCTCCTTGGATGACTATCTTTATGAAATATAAAGTAGTATAGGTGCAGGTACTACAGTTTGTAAATTTTTTTACACGTTTCAACATGGCAAATAAAATACTGCTTAGGTTTTTATCTACATAAAGGAAGAGATACAAAGAATATGAATAAATATTGGTTGGCTGTGAAATTACAGAAGAGGTATCCTTATGATTCATGAAAAATAAAAGTATTACAACTGAAACACCCTGTTGCAATTAAGTGAACCTGCCACTGTTTTACTGTAGATTTTACTGCAGGGTCATGTCTCATATTAGTCAAGACTACTAAGGTTAATGAAATCACCTTTATCTATACTTGACGGTCACTAATGTAGGATTCTTTCCTTTCCAAAAAAAACAGATATATATTTTTTTTGATTTCTTGAATTACTTTTATCACTGTGTTCTCTGTGTCCTTCATTTTCATTTCTTTCTCATCCAAATACAGATGGTGCTTTGAATCCCTGTCTATGCTCCCAGCATGTAGCTCTCCCCACAGAGAGCATGACCTGAGCTGTTTGATTCTGTATCCACACTTGCTCCTGTCATGTTTACATGAGGTGTCCTGGCACAACCATACCCATTACCATAACAAGGCCAGGAAACAGATAAGTTATAATGCTAATTATATATGACTCCATCTACACCAGGAGCAGGATGCATAGAGCACCTCCAAGTTTCTTAGTCCTCCTAGGATTAATTTACATGCAGAGTTGCATCAGTTATTGCGGTGATGTAACTATGGCACCCTGGCACTGTTTTACTTTGACTTCAGCTTGATTTCATTTATGTCAAGATAGCTTGAATGGCATACATTCCTAAAAGCTGCTGCCCTTTCACAGAGTAACAAATGTTGATAACTTTTTGTAATGTATTATGCTAGATTGTTAGACAAAATATAGCAAGCTATACCATTTATGTGGTGCAGAATGTCCCTCTGTTGCTTTTTTCCTGAAGACCATCATTATTCTATGACAAGACAAGACAAGACGGGTTTCATTTACTTTCTCCTTCTGTCTGGCTCTCTCTCTCTCTCTCTCCCTCTCTCTCTCTACATGCACAGCATCTTATGACTCATACCTGGAGATGTGGATGCAATGCTATTAAAGACAAAACTTCAAAGCTTAACTATAGAAATGCAGTCTGCTAGGTCTCCAAACACTCAATTGAGGAGACATTCAATCAGTTACACGTCTTTCTGATAAAAAACCCACTGAAGAGAACCCACACTGAAGATGGATGATGGCTAAAGAGTGTTTGGATTGATGTACGTTTGTTTGTTGGTTTTTAAGGTCATTTCAGCACCAATGGCTATTCATGACAAGCACACAATCGATACACAAGTTTTTCCATCAGTATACAAGTTCCACTTTCAAACACAGTCATGGGCCATTTTGTATGTCCAATTCACCCAACTTGCATGGCCAAGTTAACCCTGAACCCTTTGTCATGTTCCTTAAACCATTCCTGAACAATTTTTGCAGTGCACTGAAAGAGGCCACTCCTATGAGGGAATACTGTTGCCATTAAGGGGTGTACTTGGTTTGCAACAATATTTAGATGTTACATGTCAAAGTCGCATCCTCATGAATGACAGGACCCAAGATTTCCCAGCAGAATGTTGCCCAGAGCGTGCTTCTGCCAGCTTGTCTTCTTCCCATAGTGCATCATGGTGCCACGTTTTCCCCAGGTAAGAGACACACACAGTCAGCCATCCACATGATCTAAAAGAAAGCATGATTCATCAGACCAGGCCACCTTCTTGGATTGCTTCATGGTCCAGTTCTGAAGTTCTGATGCTCATGTGCCCATTGTAGGTGCTTTCTGTGGTGCACAGGGGTCAGCATGGGCACTCTGACTGGCCTGCAGCTACGCAGCCCCATACGCAACAAACTGTGATACACTGTGTGTGCTGACACCTTTCTACCATAACCAACATAACTTTTTCAGTAATCTGTGCTACAGTGGCTCTTCTACGGGATCAGACCATCACCACTTGTCCTTCCTTGGACCACTTTTGGTAGGTACTAACCACTGTGTACTGGGAACATGCCACAAGACCTGCTGTTTTGAAGATGCTCTGACCCAATCATCTAGCCATCACAATTTGGCCCTTATCAAAGTCACTCAGATCAATATGGTTGCCCATTTTTCCTGCTTCCAACACATCAACTTCGAGACTGTTCACTTGCTGCCTAATATTTCCCCCTTTTGACAGATATCACTGTGATGAGATATCAATGTTACTCAGATCACCTGTCAGCAGTTTTCGTGTTATAGCTGATAGGTGTATATTTGGTTAAATGTACAGAAAGATATACAGCACTGAAGATGATTTCAAAATAATTGAGAAAGCTGTATAGAATAAAGAATAATTAGTGCACATCAGTACAATAACCATCAGTATCCTTTTCCCTACACATAGGTTTTGACCTGTTTTGCAAGTTTCCTCCTGAGGACATATACTCCGAATTTGATTGTCAGATACGTGGTAACTTTGCACCGCATTCCTCTCTTAACATTCCCCAACCAGATCACAAGTTCTTCATCCTCCCACTACATCCGGTCCTTCCCCCGGGGTAACTTCAGAAAACACAGTTCAAAACATTACAGTAACCAGATTACCTCTTATTATGAAAGAATTTTGTAAAGTTAAAGTTAAATATGTAAACTATCTTTATATTTAGATCTACAGGGGTTAGACAATGAAACTGAAACACCTGTCATTTTAGACCACAATAATTTATTAGTATGGTGTAGGACCTTCTTTTGCGGCCAATACAGCGTCAATTCGTCTTGGGAATGACATATACAAGTCCTGCACAGTGGTCAGAGGGAT
>JAOUQY010000051.1:15318270-15328301 GCA_028566355.1 Doras micropoeus
TTTGGTTTGTTTAACACTTTTAAGGTTACTACATGATTCCTTATGTGTTCCTTCATAGTCTAGATGACTTCAGTATTAATTTACAATGTAGGAAAAACAAATAACTATACTATGTCACTACATTATGTGAAAGTCAGTTCTCACAATGTTCTAGTCTAAATGTACCCAGAAATGTCATATCACTTTAAGTCAACCCAACCCCAGCTGACTTTATTTAAAACTTAATTAAAATCTTTTTGAATGAGTATGTATCGTGTTATTTCTCAATAAAGTTATTTTATCAATAACTTCTTTTGGTTCCAAATAGGATCATTTTTGCAACCTTATTGCATTTGCCACAGTAAATTATAGTGCTTCAAGCCTAAGATTTTATTTAGCAAAGTATGTGATTTGTAATTATGTGTGTGGTGTAAAGCAGGAGAGTAAGAGATGAGGGGAGATCTACACCTTATCAGCAGCCTGTTTCAACATCCACTGTGTACGAGATGAACTGTTTTTCTCCCCACCTTCACCAACCTGCTGGAGGGAATATCAAGTCACATGCCCTTACAAAAAATTGCATGCATCATAGATCTGCCATGAGTCTAACAACCAGAAATCCTACCAAGCTTAGAGCCCAAATCATAATGATGTAAGCATTTGTTCTTTGGGGTTTGGTTATATATCTATAGCCTGACACGGTACACAAGCAGTTTAGCACCCAATCTCTTATAACAGTGAGTTCATATGTGCAACACAGCTCCAAAATGCTGCTTATAGCAGTTTACAATGACTTCTACAATAATCACCAGTTACCTGCACACAATCCAACAGAGGTTGGCATCTTTCTCTAGTTGTTTGCTTTGCTCCCTCAGTCCACTGTGTAGGAGTGCCCGCTTCAGCCCTATTACACAAACACACTGAGGTAGGTATGTCCTGACACATGCTTTCCTTTACACACAGACAAAAGTCCCTACATGGACAAGTGGCCCATGATGCTCCTGTACCTGTATCTGTGAACAGCCCCCATTTCCTCTTTACTGAGTTGATTCGGTTCTCTCGGTCTGTTTTCTGCTATTGTATGCAGCCAGGCTTGCCTGCGTGGCACATATAGACACTAATGAAATAATATATTCTTCATTTATGATTGAAAAACATAAAATATATCACAAATACTCTCCAACACAACACATGCATGGTCATGGATCATGTGACTTGACCAAAATGGTATTCGCACAACCTGCCATTACCTAACTGCATATGGACTGAACTAAAATACAAGTCAAAGGAGATTTAGGTTAGGAAAAGCTAGACTAAAATTAATGTCAGCAGACATCTACAAGTAATTTACGGCAATAACTCGTTTGTAATTCGACTCAAATTCTTAGCATGGGGTTTTCAACTACACTATGAAATGAATTAATAATTTAAACACTAACATAATCTATGCCTCCCACAGGAATAGCCAAGGTAATTCATTTTTCTTATCCTCAGCACAGTTAAAGACATCACAACCGTTCAGTGAATAACAGTAATAATAACAACGGGTCATGTTTACAATGGAAAAGGGATACATGGAGTTAGCTTTGTCAAAGCAAAATGAACAACAATGCCCAGACATTTTACATCCCTGATACAAAACCACAAACTTTAAAGTGTAAAAAGAAGAGATTAATATATATAACACATAAAATACTGCCACCTGCTCGTCATACTCTCCACACTTGTGCCTCAAGAGGTTCTGTACAAGTTCCTGTGAATATAAAGCTGTGATGTATGAAGCTGTGTCTGACCTGAGGGCATCATTTTGGGCGTCTCTGATGTTTTCGGTGCTGGTCTTTCCCTGGCTTTGGTTTTTAGCTTGCACACCTGTGGGCTGTGAGGCGTTCTTTCCTGGGGAGAAAAGACATCTCGGCTCTGGTCTGCTAGACACAGCTCTGCTAAAACAGATACACATTTTATTGATGCTTTGTGAGAAAAAAAAAGCAAATAAATAAACTAAGCTATGTATAATATATATAGAAAATGAGGGACCCATGTCTATAATGGCAGTTTTTTATGAGAACTAAGGTACAAACAGGCACAAAATGTGAAAGAATGAATGAGTATTCGATCTTCATGCTCTTCCTATGTTTTATATGACATATATTTCATATGTTAATCCTGTAATTATGTCTATTAGAGCTAGCATAAGCTCTTAAACACCTACACCAACAATTAGTACAATAAAGCATAATGTATAATCTGTTTCAAATGAATAAATTATAGAAACATTTTTAAATGAACATAATTCATTGTGTATTACTGACTTTTATTCATCATAAGCATATTTTTCTGTATGAAGTAATAAATTTCATGACATTCAACAAATTAAAAAAAAAAAAGAAATACCAGAAAATGGTACAACAGGAAATTACGCTTTATTTGGCTATATATTTCAAACAACAAAAGATCTATACCACCAAATATTGCACATTTTTCTAGGTTGCACTTGTAGTTTGACCCATGATAGGCTCTTATTTTTTAGGATGCAATAACAAATTTAACCCTAGCAGAGATTTGTTGGTTTCTCATAAGGATCTGGTCACTTGTAAAATAATAATGTTTTCAAGGTTTAAGGTGACCATTAATGTAAATTACTTCAAGCAATTCGATCCCACATAGTCTGAAATGTTAAAAATGATTCCCCACATGCAGTGAGGTGGAGAAAGCATATGAGGATAAAGTGGCTGTGTTAGTGACTGACCGCTGTTTCACGGGAGAATGAGGAGATGTAGGGATCCAGGGCACTGACGCTTCTCTCTGTGGTAACTGACTTTCTCTGAGCTTGGACGAAACAGTGGGCTGCTGGAAACCAGCATCATGAACATGAATGCTTGGCTGTAGGAATAAAAAGATGAGTCTTTGTCTTAAACACAACTAGCTCCATGTTCTCAGTTCATTATATTTCATCCTAATTCAATGTCAGGAATATCCCAAATATGACCATGAAAAGTTTTGCTGATGCTTACATTACATACACTTTAAGTTATTCTATATGTCTGTTAATAAAAGATCCATGCATCTCCTGCCAATTTGCCTTTTTCTGACACACCAGTGATCCCAAAGATGTGAAAATTTGCCAGACCATGTTTTTTGATGGTGAGAAACCAGTCTCACCTTGTTTTTCTCTGGATGGGCTGCACCACTAGATGATTTTGGGATGTCCATTTCTGGCCTGCTAAGACTCTCCCCCTCTCTCAGTTCCCGCATGTGCACCAGATTCTGGATCCCAGCTTTCAGAACCTCCTTGCGCTCTTGATCCAAGAACTGTCCTGCTTTTAAAGGCTGGCCTGCCGCTCTTCTGTCTGCGCAAACGGACCAAAAGCTACAGTGCTCAGAAGTGTCCTTTACAATTTCTATTTCTACATTTTTTCTATGCCATATCAAGCACAACAAATATTTTGTTTTGTAATTAAATGTAGGCATTTGTCTGTATTTTCAGCTTAGGAGGCACTGTAGCTTGCTTAAGGCTGTTTTCAGATTTACAGGTTTGATATTTAATAGTGTGTTAATAGTCTGAAGCATAGTGAAATAGTGGTAGTTATGAAATCTTAAAAATCATCACATGCCAAGTTGAAAGTCTGAAAGCAATTTTAAGTCACAGCTCAATACTCAAGGCCTGATTTATAAAAGGCATGTATAAAAACAGTAAAGCAGCATGTCTTATCTTCCCTTCATGAATATGGCATTTGGAGCCTCAGAGTATGGGGTGGTGTCAGTGCAAACCAATTTAGCACTGTGAATTATGAATCATTTCAGGATGTTCAGAAAGTTTATTGAAATTATGCTTTAGAAAATGTTCTCAACATGAGAACCATGAGAAAACATTCAAAACAGTAAGATGTCTGATTCCCTTTGAATATCATTACACTCACTTTATAAATATTTACATTCATTAATATTATGTGTTTGACTAACCTATTCCAGTTTTTCAGTATTCATGTCTACATTAGTGATTTCTGGAAAGATTTACAAAAAAATACTTTGAATTGCATTTCATAAGTAACATGCAAGATTCTACTTTCTTTAAAGAGATGAAGACTTACTCTTTTTTGGAGCTGATGATCTCTTTGGTTGTCGGGTGGCTTTGGTGGTCTGGGCCTGAGGAAAACGAGAAAGGGCCATGCTGCGCCCACTGACCCTCGAGCTCCTCTCTCTTACAGGAGAGATGCTCTGTATATGTGGCTCCTGCTCCTGTTGACTATCCTGTTTACTCAGGGCCGAGTCCAGCACCTGAGTGGGAATTGTAAGAGAAACTGAATTTAACATCGCTCTCTATGCACTCATGTTTGAAACATCAATCACACATCCCAATGGTGGATTCAGGAAAAAAGAAATCGCAATGCTTAGTCTGTCATTACTTCTAACTTCTGCAGGATGTCCAGCGTGGTCTCTGGTACCGCTGAGCCCTGGCTTGCGTCCACCTTGGCAGAGCAGAGCGAGAGCTGGCGTATGAGCTGACCCAGCTCTTTACACTGGACAGGTACTCTGCTCTCAGCAGGGTCTGACAGCTGCTGAATGAACGCCTGCATCGCTCGGACTGCCCCTCGATGAGCTGCTGCCAACCTGTTCACTGCCCTGCACTGAAAAGGGTATTCATAAAAGAAATAAAGCTCATATCTGACATCCTAAACATCCTAAATGCCACAAACCACTTACCTTATTGGTAGGCCTTACACTCTGAGAACGCAGCTTGTCTAAATCCTCCTGAATTCCTCTCACCTAGACATGTATAAAATTATTAATATTATTGAATACAAGTCTACAGTGCTACTCAGAGTTTGAGTCACCCAAAGTTGTTTTTTTTTTTTACAGTTTATTCACTAATAGTGCCACAGACAAAAAAAATGCAAATTAAGTAAAAATATTAGACAATTAATTCACCAAACAAAACTTTTTTTGTATTTAAAGACTTTAAAGACAGATTTATTAAAGCCATGTGCACTCAGAGACACAAAAATAACAAAAGCCTCATGTTTTAATTTTAAGCATGCATCTGAACAGAAATAATGACAATAAAAGTATAAAGCTTACATACAGTCTATTGTTACTCCACTGTAACTATTAAATAACTAAGAACATGTTGAGTGATTTAAATGAGACCAAAGAGAAAAATATAGCCTATGCAAATGCACCCACTGCACCCCATTTAACTCGTCTGTGGCAAAACTCCCTCAAAAACATTCCAGCATTGTAACAATACAAATACAACCAGAGGAAAGCGGTACAGGGAAATGTTTTAAAACATACAAACCTTCAAAAAAAGGGCACGCTGAACATAAATGAAGCACATATGAACTTTGTTAACATGAACATTGCGGCTGTACTGACCTGCTGCTGTAAGACGTAGATCATCCGTGCAGAGCGAGCAGCCTGCTCCTGCTGACGGATCTCAATTCTGCGCCTCTCGTCTGGCTCCACACTCTGCACTATACGTCCTGCAGAAGTCAGCACACTCATGATGTCTGCTTCCATCCAGACAGACACTACGTAATAGAAGTATTAAGAGATATGACCAGCATTACCCTTATTCACAAGCTGCTCTATTCTTTGGACGTAAGTCTCCAGCTCTTTCTGTAGTTTGCGGATCTCTCTGCTAAGCTGTGGCTCACTGCTGATGGCTTTTAGTCCAGGGTCTCTTGTTGGAGGAGACTGCACTTGCTCAGCCTTAGAGGGTGGAAAGAGCTTCTGAGGAGTATATACAAGAACCTGTGTGCATGATTTTGTCTGCCTCTTCGGACTTCCTGTCCTCTGCCTTCCTTTAGAGGAAACTGTATTCTAGGTTTGGACAAGAAACAAGAAGTGTGGATTAATGTACATAACACAAGTGTTATATGCCGAGATCAAAAACAAATTGATTTAATGAATTGATGAAGCTAGTGTCACCTGCTGATGTTCGGTTTTATTCTTATCTGGACTTGGAGACCTTGCTCTCGTCTTGTATGACAGACTATTTATGGATTCCTGCCGTTTTCTGCGCAAGTCTTTTTTGGCTAGTCTCACCGCAGCCTGTAGTTGATCCTCAGAGAGCACAGAAAGGCGTAAGGAGCTGCTGCAGCTCTCACCAGCGTCCCGATGCTGCCGATGAGCCATAAGCTTCTCGATCATAATAGGACCTGGAGGACCTACTCGAGTTGCTCGGTTCAGGACATTGGTTGGCAAGGCAAGATTAAACAAAAGCTGTGTGAAAGAGGATGGAAAACGGAGGAGTTATCAGAGTCATCTCAGCGTGTACACACAGATTTTACTCAGTGATGATTTTACAAGGTACCTGCACCCACTCTTATACAATATAGGTGCAATGAATAACATTATATGTATGAATGCAGCCAATCTGTTGCTATGTATAGTTTGTCCTCACTACTCTACTCCACCAAGTCTATGTTAATCAGATATTAGGCTATATTTGGATGGTGGATTATTCACAGCACAGCAGCAAGGCCGACATAGTAGCATGTATGCCGATCGTGCGAGTATATCCGGTGTAGCAGTGTTGTTTTGTTTTTTTTAAACACCTCACTGCCAATCAAAAATATCCAGACAACAGCAGTCCTAAGGGAACACACTGACACCTCTGAAGAGGGTTAACTAAAAATTATATCTCAGCTGTGCATCTAAGCCGGTAAAGTTCTGTGCTGTCAAGTGAGTTTTATTGACAAGCATCCATATAACACCCAACAACAGCAGCTACACATAATGTGCAAAGACAACATATACTCAGGACTCTGTGGATCCTGGCAAGACTGGGCTTGGGTGGGACAAAAGTCCATGTCAGGGTACCATGCACACACATTCAAACGTAGTCACACCTATGGACAAGTTAACATAGCCAATACACCTACATGCACATTTGTTGAAGGAGTTTACAAACTGGAGAACCCAGAGAAAAGATGTGAATATCCCCAGAGAAAGTAAACCACACTAGGGATTGAATTAGGGACCCTGAAGCTGTAACTGTAGGCTCTAATCTATATACAGCTGGGTAGAAGCAGATGGAGATCCAGATCAGTAGTAAAAAGATGTCTCTCAGTAACTACTGACCATCAGTGTTACAACTGCATGCCCTCTTTCACTCAGAACTTACTTCACACTCGGTGTTTAAACAGCATTATGAATTCACTTCCGCTTTACCTGTGTTTGAGGTCCAGGGATCCGGGCTACACTGTCCTTTTTAACCCATGCTCCATTCTCCATGTAGTTATTTATCTCCCCAGCTGCTTTCACTGAGGATCCCCTCTGATAATCTGTAGTCATCGACACGGAAGTCAGAAATCTTCCAACCTACAAGCTTCAAAAACACTGACTAACTAGCCAGCTAACAGGCGAAGACTAGTCAGCAAACTAAATCAATAAATCCGTGACATTTATTAATTGCACGATCGCCCTATTATCTTACTTGTTTCATCACTACGAGCAGTAATTATTTAGCTAGTTAACACAAACGGTCAAATAGACAAAGTGTGAGTTTAAAACGCCGCCATGACAACAACATTCTTCTTCTTGGGTTGTGTACGAGTTTATAGGTAGAAGTGCGACAACGCCGCCTAGTGTTTACTGACTGTAAGTGCATTTTATTCCTTTTGTTAGTACAATCATCTGCCTATTTGTTTTAGTATTTATTAAAGAACTCAATTAATAGTCGCATGTAATGTTATGGAACTTAAGATACATTATAAAACTATTCAAATAATTAATTTGCTCACTGTCTCTTAGTTAATAAGACCAAAAAAAGCAGCTTGTTACTGAGAAACCATTCAGGATAACTGATGGTTTTAGTTAAATAACATTTTTACTCGAGATTAAATTACATGGAGTATCTGCCATGCAGGTCTGCTAAGCAGCTGCTATAGAACCATCTAATAACATTAGAATGAAAGCATCAATATAACATCTTCAGATCAAGCAGATCAGAAACTTCAACAGATCTGCGGTAGAAAGCGTATCTGTAATTACCTTAAAATCTGATGCAGAATTGAATTGTTTCATGCAAACTGATATTACAAATCATTTTGGTGTGTGCACAACATTTTTCTGGATGGGTGTTAACACTTCTAATCCGAGCTATACACTGAAGTACCCGAAAAACTGGTATACCAGTTAATACTTGGTAGGTCCCCATGGGATCTTGGGGGGAACGTCGCACAGTCCTCACGCTGATGTTTGTTGAGGCCCCAACATTGAAATCCGATGTTACTTGAGGCAGAGTTGCAGTCCCATCATGTGAAACAATTAGTCAGGCAATGCTGGTCACGTTTACCCAGAGTCTTTTTACTGCCATGCTGTTGTCGCAAGTTCAAGGTTTTGCCAGAATTCTTCTCACAGCACACTCTTGAAATGCTCATACATGAAAATCCAAACTTTACTTATACCTCCAAAATGCTATAACCCATCTCACGAGCTCCAACTATTGAACCGTGCTGAAAATCACAAAATCATGATAACTTTACAAGTTCCACAGATGTCTGTTGCTTTATATACACACTGACAGACAATGATGTGCATAAGTGGCACTGTTATGCATTTTTCATAGGCTCCCAGTTTTTCTGGTACTTCAGTGTACGTAGATTTGCTGTTGAGATGCTCAGTGAGGATTTTTTTTAAACAGTGCATTTTTGTCAAGAAATTAAAGATTAGTAACATATTAAACAGGTGAACTATTCTCTGCACTATTTTTACACATGAAGAATCACCAGTGCTACGTACTTCTCTGTCTCAACCGAAATGAAGATGGACTGTGATTAAATTTTGCTGCTTTATAATTAAGTAAGCTCAGTTTATGGAGCAGGTAACTTTTCACTTAGGGCCTCTAAATGTTCAGAAACTGTGCAGTAGGCAGCCATCACTAAGACAAATGTACAGCTTGAGGTCCACGGCTCACATTAAACCGTGTTACCGGCTTCAGGGGAAACCTGGACACGGTACACACACACACACTTCCTTTAGTGAACAGAGACAGACACAAAGTGAGTGCACAACTCTGGCGTTCTTTATTAACACAATAAACATCCATCTTAAATCATGAGAATCTCAAAGTGCATAGAAATAACTCAAAAAGAAAAAGATTTAACAACACAAAAATAGCATTAATCAACTAAATTCCCTTTAATCAAATATAGAAAATAGGAAATAAGACCAATAAAGCAAATCAAATGAATGTGCAAAATAACCCAATTACAAAATAAGAGGCAACATAATATAAAATAATACTACAACATATTATAAATAAGGAATAGGAAATCAAACACTCAGTGAAATAAGATTAAGGAATTAAATCAACTTGAAATAGTCAGTCATTGATTCCCCATGCGTTGTCATAGCAACGTGGATGGGTTTGGCTAAAGCTAATGCTAGCAGCGTGATACTATTGCATTTATTGCAGCTACCCGGTGGCCTAAGATTGCATAAAACACACCTGCCATAAAATACATTCTAAAGCCAAACAGATAAAAGGCATCAGTAATATAAAAACAACATTTTCGTACCTTGGTGAAGATAGCCGAACACTAAGTCGGCGTGTACAGCTCTGGGTGCTAAGCACGGCTTCTTCTTTGGCGCTTTTGTACCAGCCGTCCTCTGAGGAAGGCGCGCGCGCCCTGCTGGCCCAGTCCCGTTAACTAGGTTAATATTATAATTAGTACCGTTTTACTAAAGCTGATGCTGATGCAATGCGAATGCAATGCACACAATGTATTGTTTTTCCATAGTGACAAGCAGAATGAAAAACAAAACCCCCATTACATTGTTGTTCACATCGCTCGACCTCTTTACTGTACAACCATACACATTTTCAAAATGGCATGCTGAGTTCATGTCACAATGAATACAAGGCACCACGGATGCAATTGAAACGCTGCACATGAAATTGCATTTAAACACTGACACGTGGAAAAAGTGCCAACATGAAAAGTAAAAGATCCATTACATCCATCTTTTTTATATTTTATATATTTAGTTCTATACTTCTATTTCTTTTTGTACCTCTCTTTAAATACATACAGTTTATGCATATA
>JAOUQY010000051.1:15341049-15360282 GCA_028566355.1 Doras micropoeus
GTTTGAGTAATGTTCTAATCCATATTATGGCAAGAACGACTCAACTAAGTAAAGAAAAACGACAGTCCATCATTACTATAAGAAATGAAGGTGATTCAGTTGAGATGGTTTGGGATGAGTTGGAGCACAGACTGACTGGTACTGTATATTATGTGCCAGAGCCTTGAGAGCATTTTGACCATAAAATACTGTTTTTGTTGCAGATACAATTTACAATGTACAATTATGCATTCTGTAAACATCTGTGTGCTGAGGGGGCATCTGGACTTCATGGATGTGAAGAACTAAAAAGCAGACCTGGCTCTATCAATTCAAGATATAACTGCTGGTGGATGTCTGGACTGAAATGTAATTGTCTACACTACATTCTGCCTGACAACCAAGCAGCTCTGGCACAGCAACTAACTCAGCCATCTTTTAACCTATCACACAGTAATGACACCACGCAATCAAATGAGATGCAGCAGGATGGGAATTACAAGATCAGATCTTTTAAACTAGCATCGTTCAAATGACCTGACATCACAGATCACTCATGTTTAAGCAGACGAAGCAGATTACATTTTTTGCTCAAGCAGACATGCAAGATGTGTTCATGTGCAATCCAGAGGGAAAACAAAAGAGATGCAATGAACAAAAAGACATCTGGAGAGCAGTGAGTGGAGATGTTAGTAGTGCTCTTGAGGAGACTGACAGCCAGTGTGAAGCTGTAGACAAGAACACAGAATCCCAATGCAGGGGGAGGACTGTCACAGCCAGAGGAGCAGAAGCGGGACATTCGCATTTGTCAACAGAGAGACAAGTATAGCAGCAGATGCCATCTCACAAGACAGATACACAGAGGGATAGACAGAGAGGTGAGTGAAGGGACAGGCTGTGACAAAAGGAGTGAAAGAGTGAGACAGGGCAGGGCGCTGGTGCATGCTCAGACGTCAGCTGAAGTAAGGGAGTTCTTGCGGAAGACCACCGTTTCATAGTCTGTAATAAGAACAGCACCTGAGCATGGCTGATCTGTGGACTCAACTGGATCTGCACTTTCACTTCCAGATGGCTTCAGATCCAGCTCTACAGCAGGGACTGCACTCTCTTCTGATGGGACAGATTACACAGGCTTAGTAAAGAAATTAACCACAAACCTTTCTACCACTTACTTAGAATAATCTATGAAACTCAGTTTTTTAAACATTTACCATTCTGTGCGGTCGAATCCTCTTCAGGCTCTGTGGGCTTATTGCTGTTAGAGGTGGAATCAGCATGGTGTGATGACGGCAATTCTTCCTGAACCAATTCTTCCTGAACCGATTCTTCCTTAACCAATTCTTCCTTAACCAATTCTTCCTTAACCGATTCTTCCTTAACCGATTCTTCCTTAACCGATTCTTCCTTAACCGATTCTTCCTTAACCAATTCTTCCTTAACCGATTCTTCCTTAACCGATTCTTCCTGAACCAATTCTTCCTGAACCAAATCTTCCTGAACCAAATCTTCATGAACCAATTCTTCCTGAACCAATTCTTCCTGAACCAATTCTTCCTGAACCAATTCTTCCTGAACTGCAGGAGCAGTCGACTCTGCTACTAAAAGAAAAATAAATGTAAATGACACTTCATATGAAGTGTCTGTATTCATTTTTAACCACCCCCTTGACAATGTTTCACATCAAAACCTTAAGAGCATTTTAAGAATAAAAAAATAACATAAATAAAATAAAAAAGGCAATGCCACCAACATGCTTCACTGAGGTTATAGTGGGGTTCTTTTGGTGATGTGCTTTTTTCATGCCATACAATCCTTTATGATTGATGGAATTATTATACCTTTTGAATTAGTTTCATCAGACCATAAGACATTTGGCCCATGGTTTAGAGTGATTTAATTGGGCTTGGATGTCTTTCTTGTCAGAAAGGGCTTCTGTCTAGCAATCCTACCCCACAGCCCAGATATGGAGAATATGAATACAGACAGTAATCAGTACTTTTCAGATATTCCTGCAGCTCCTTTAATGTTGCTGCAGGTCTCTTGAGAGCCTCCCTGGTAAGGTTTTGTCTTGTCCCTTTGTAAATTTTGGAGAAATGTCTGGTTCTCGGTGATGTCACTGTGTCCATTTTCTCTGTTTGTAATAATGGCCTTTACGGTGTTGCGTGGCAACCCCTCTCCTGATTGTTACCTTTCTACAAATGAGAACCAAATGTACATGCTACAAATGTACATGCTTTGTAAGCTTTTTGTGGACAATTGTGAAGTAGAATAATTTTATTGATGACAGGTGTATGATAATTACTTTTGAACATGAGACTGAATGCGATGGGTTCATTCTGAACACAGCCTCATCCCCAACTGTAAAAGGATGTGCACACTAATAAAATCAGGTTATTGTAACTTTTTATTTTTTCCGATTTCTCTTTTCTTAGTGTTTTTTCCATGGATTTTTATACACTGTAAATGCTGATGGTACAAAATGTTTTTCCAACACAAAAACTTGCCAGTAATATGGAGATTTTTATATCCACTGTAAGTTCCTCTATCTCTGCTTAACTGGGCATTTTCCCCTTCTCTATTTATATCTTTCTTGGAGCCTGGCAAAATCACTCCAATGGTACTTTTTGAAGAAGTTTAGGGTAACCTCAAGAACATGTGGGACACTGACCATGGCTATGTTCAGCAAACACAGAAATTGCAGTAATGTGTTCCTACCAGGTAGGGTGTCATGCTGTTTGTCAGACTGCTTGGGTGGGTTTGGGGCATCGTTTTTGTGCTCCTCCTCCTCTCTGCTCTTGTTCTGAGCTGGACTGCATTCGTTACTGCTGGGCCTCAAGGGACTCTCAGTCAAGCTGCTTTTAGGTGAGAGCATCTCCATCTCCTCTCCCCAGTCTGAAACAGGTTGGTGGCCATCCAGAGGAGAAAAGGGGCTGACAGGCTTTGTGCCCTCTGGGGTAGTGAGAGACTCCTGTGGGGAAGAGGGGATGTACACTTTGGGTCTTGGTGCCCTCTGTTCCTTAGGACTAGGACTAGATGCAGCAGGGGAGTCATGACTCTTCTCCATGGATTTAGACTCTTTCAAAGGAACTCCTCCTTTATCCTCACACTCTTCCACCTCCTCAGCATCTTCATCTTCATCACCATCACCATCACTATCACTGGTATCCACCCACTCATCGTCTTTATCTTCAGCTGATTTCTCTATAGCAACAGCAGTCTGCTTCTAGCAAAGGACAAGTACCAGGAAATTCACAGTCATTAATTTAACTGTCCACCATCACCTACATCTCACATGGCTGGATTAATGAAACAACATACCTTTTCTAATGGTGCTTTAGGCTTATCCTCTTCCTTTATCTTTTCTTTTTCCTGTTCTTCCTTTTTCCCCTTTTCCTCCTCTTTCTCTGCTTCCCACCGGTTATCATGCATGCTTGTGTAGAAATAGAAAAATAGGAAAAAATTAGAATTTTCACCAATATGCTTAATCCATTGTATATTAAATTTATATTTTCACATAACCTCATATTTTGTCAAAATAATGCTTTAAATAGTCATTAGGGCAGGAAAAATGTTGATTATGTATCCATAAATGTCTGTTGGTGACAGACTCCTGTTTAAAGTTATATTTGATCAGTAGTGGTTTAGGTCACATGACGGTCTTTCTGGACATTATCAGCATTTGGGTAAATGTCAAACGGCTCCCAGTTTAAACATAAAGTGCACTACTGTTATTTTAATGCCTACGTGGAACACCTATATAGGGGGAAGGAAGCTAAGAAGCTTCAGAAGACTAAATAAATAATCAAAATACTAACATAAAAATATTCCAGTACTCAATTTCAGCTAGCTGTAGACACTATATTTTCCTCCTATGGTTGCAAGACAAACAACATTTCAAAACACAAAGAAATTTTAACAATTGCTTGCAGTACTTTTCGAGCTTCCTGCACTGTAACTGTCCAGTAGGAAGGTAATCCTAGCTAGTTAGTGCTTATTGTTCCAAAATGGTCATTCATGTTTTTTTCCCCAATCAAAAAGAATTACAGCTCACTGTGCACTGGTTCAATTAAGAGTGAGTGATTGCTTGTCAGTGGAGAGAAGAATGCTTCTACCTGTAACTCTTGCCTTGACCCCGACCTTTCCCTCTTTCTCTGCCTCCACGACCCGCCTCTCTGAGTTTGCCCTGCCCTACAAAATCTCCAAATGTGGGTGCCTTGGGAGGTTTTCTGTTATCATCTGCAAGACAAGAGAGTTAAGTAAATATCTGGAGGAAGAGATGACGTAGTGGAAGATCATGAAAGCAATTACACAGCAATCAAGCAGAGAAGAGCACAGACTAGCTCACGGTAACAGATGGCCCCTCCAGTCATCATGATAATTTCCACATTTATCAATCTTCAGTGTGGGTCAGGGTTAAAAAAAAAAACAGGAGGAGGAAACATGCAAATGTGGCCTTGACTTGACATGGGGCTAATAAGTAACATAATAAAACAGGGTAATTAGCAAAACAGTTATTTGGTGAAGGATGCAAGCTGCCTTACTTTGTAACCATCACTTAAAAACGTAGCTTTTCCAGAACTGCTATATGATAATAAACAAGGGAAAGTAACGTGAGTGGGGTAAAAGAGACACACGCCATACACAGACATATCCCATGCCACAAGCTGACCTGAAGCCCCACCGCGTTGCTGTGTACGGGCATTACGCCCCCTATCTGCTGAAAGAACATATCACAGAACATGACCAAACAGCTACAAGGATATGGGGCAAAGAACTGTCTAAGTGATTCAAAATACAGAATATCTTTAAATGGTTTACTTTTTTGTTTTGACAGTTTGCTTTGCACTTGAAATGTTAGCAGAGTGTGACTGGGTGCGTGTGAAAGAAGTGAGAGACTTGCCTCTCCTGCTACTGGGTTCTGGCATGCCCTCTCCAGCCACAGAGTCCTCGGTGAACCTGTGAAGGCACTGCAGGGTTATTCATTTTCCCATTCCCTCCCTGTCAACATGCATGCAACATGCTTAATGTCCATCCAACACTCTCCCAGTATAAAAATGTCTCTCTATTGCTCTCGCTTACAAACGTACACCGATCGGCTATAAAATTAAAACCACCTGCCTAATATTGTGTGGGTCCCCCTTGTGCTGCCAAAACAGCTCTGACCCTTCAAGGCATGGACTCAACAAGACCTCTGAAGGTGTGCTGTCAAACATGGCAGCAGCAGATCCTTTAAGTCCTGCAAGTTGTGAGGTGTGGCCTCCATGGATCAGACTTGTTTGTCCAACACATTGCACAGATGCTCAATCAGATCAAGATCTGGGCAATTTGAAGGCCAAGAAAACACCTTGAACTATCCTGGGGCCACTAAAAGGGCCACTACCCTGTGTACGTGTCAAAGTAACGTCCACGTGAGTGCCTTCCCATCAGAACATTCCTCAGAGCATTACACTGCCTCTGCTGACTTGCCTTCTTCCTATAGTGCAACCTGGTCCCACCTCTTCCCCAGGTACGCAATGCACGCACACCCAGCTATTCAAAAAAATGTGACTCATCAAACCGGACCACCTTCTTCAACTGCTCCATGGTCCAGTTCTGATATTCATGGGCCCATTGTAAGCACTTTTGGCGCCGGACAGGGGTCAGCATGGGCACATTGAGTACAGCAACACAACAAGCTGCGATGCACTGTGTGTTCCGATACCTTTCTATCATAGCCAGGCAATTTGTGCTATAAAAGATCTTCTGTAGGATCAGACCAGATGGGCTAGCCTTCACTCCCCATGAGACTTGCACTCCCATGACCCTGTCACCGGTTCACCAACTGTCCTTCCTTGAACCACTTTTGGTAGGTCCTCTGCTGCAAACCAGGAATGCCCCACAAGACCTGCTGTTGCTCTGACCCAGTCATCATCCCATCACAATTTGGCCCTTGTCAAAGTCACTCGGATTCAACAATTCAATTAAATTCAACTGACCTGTCAAGAGCTGTGATATACTAGGGAGGAAGTGAACAATCAGTTCTCAACATTGAAGTGTTTAACTTTGAGAATATATCCCAGCCTATGAAAGGTGCCACTGCAATGTGATAACCAATGACATTCACTTCACCTCTCAGTAGTTTTAATGTTATGGCCCATCAGTGCATATAATCATGCATTGTGTGTTAAAGGAATTGTAAAAATAAACTTTAAGCAAATATTTCCATGTAAATTAAGGCTATATAATTCAAATGACAACCAATATACAGCTATGTGAACAGGTAGATATTTTACACCCTTACATCGTGTCCGTTTTCTGGGCATCCCACTCTCGTCTCCACTGACCAGTGGCGTTACGATGACGAGCCAATCTCTCCTCATCTATTTGAGCACGTTCCTTTTTCCAGCGAAGATATTCAGCCCGTTCTCTGCCTGTCATCGACAAAGTCATATCCACTGAGCCTTTCCCTCCAGGCCTCCGATTCTTTTAAAAAGATACAGAGAATGTGATAAAGATACACGACTGCAGCAAGTAACAGTATTTCACAAGGATTTATTTAATGTTGTTCTGAGGAAGTCCAGACAACAATATCTAACAATTTGTGATGTGGATGTAATGCATTCCTAACCGTCCACTCTTTCTCTGCCTCAGATCCAGTCTTAACATTGTCAAAATCCAGTCCACCCCAGTTACGCACGTGTCGGCGGCTCCCCTCTTTGCGATCCATTTCAGGAATTGGTCCACTGCGCCGTGGATCATCCAGAAAGTTTCTTGTGGGGTTCTTTTCACCATCAGTCTTAATGAACAGACACATATGTTCAACAACAATATATGCCCATGTCAATATTTTATCTGAAAGTAGAGCTACGCACCCTTTGACCTCTCTCATACTCAGCAATCTTCTCCATCTCCTCATTCATCTTCTCGATGTTCTGCCGTCTCTTCTCTTCCCACTCCTGAGCAAAGGCAAAGGCATCAAGTTATATATCTGACATTTTTACAATACGATTTACAGTTTTTAATAGAGCACAAATCATGTATTCTGAACAACAGTTTAAAACAGGTGACACCGTGTTGGAAAAAGAGAATAAGTAACCTTTGATTTTCTGTCTGAACCAGTGCCACCCTGCTGCATGTTTCCTCTTCCTCCTCTTCCTCCCCGTCGTCCTCGGGAGCGTTCATTGTGGGAAGGGACGTCTCCTCCTCCTCCGTCCCCTTCCCGTGGCTCTCTCCTCTCAGAGCGGTGTCCACCTCCACGCTGTCCACCTCTGTTCAGCCGCCCAGATCCTGTCCTATGTGTGGGCCGGCCAGCAAAACCCTCTTCTGTGTCACGATCACCGTGGTGTGGTGTTGATTGCCCATCATTAACCACTCGACTTTCCTGTAAATTTAAGGAAAGATCAGAATCAGACCTGCAGCTTATGATTCACTCTTATAAAACCATAAGCCTTATGCAAGCTCACCTGCTCTTATGTGTAGTCTACTCTGTTCTACTCTCACTTCAAATGAACACACTATACTGGAAATGCTACTAGTCACAGAAACAGAAACATACATATCATGATGAAGATTTATGGTTCCATGACCATAGGCAGAGGCAGATGTAGCTGCTTTCAATACCACAAATGTGAATTAGCAATAAGTGGCAGTTTATACATACGGTAGATAAGTCGACATACCCCTGTTAAAATGCTAGGTTTGTGTGATGTAAAAAAAAAAAATCACACCAAGGTAAATCATTTTATCAAATGATTTACCAAATCATTTACCAAGGTAAATCTGATCTAATCTGGTCCTCAATTGAAATCAAACTGAAAGAATTAAGTTTTGAAAGAATTCTTAAATAATATGGTTGCATAAATGGGGATGTGTGCAGAGCTCAAAATTAACCAATCACTTTCAAACTTGTTAAATAGTAGTCAGTATACAACTGCCATCAATGAAAGTGACTCTGACTGATTAATTCCATATAAAATTTGGCTATTCTAGTAGGATTTTCCTGACATTTACTTAGTTGCAAAAAGGCATGGTCCACAGTGAGCAAACTAAGCCAAAGCAAACTAATTTCCAAGTCATTAGATATACCATGGAACAGAGTGAAGATGGTCATCAACAAGTGGACAAAATATGGCAGAACACTGACATTACCAAGAACTGGACATCCCTCCAAAACTGACGAAAACACAAGAAGAAAACTGGTCTGGGAGGCTGCCAAGAGGCCTACAGCAACATTAAAGGAGCTGGAGGAATTTCTGGCAAGTACTGGTTGTGTACTACATGTGATGACAATCTCCCATATTCATCATAGTTTTTGGGGTGAAAAGCCTGGCTACATTTTGCAAAAGCCCACATCAAGTCTGCCAAAAGCAAGTGGGAAAATGTGTTATGGTCTGATGAGGCCAAGGTTGAACTTTTTGACCATAACTCCAAAAGGTATGTTTGGCACAAAAACAACACTGTGCATCACCAAAAGAACCCCATATCCACAGTGAAGCATGGTGGTGGCAGTATTATGATTTGGGGCTGTTTTTATTCAACTGTAACTTCAGTCAAGTTGGAGGGAATTATGAACAGTTCCAAATATCAGTTCCAATATCAAAAGAGGAATTTCCCCTTTCAGCACGACAACAACCTAAAGCATACCTACGCTTCAACAAAAGAATTGCTTCACCAGAAGATGATCAGAGTTTTGGAATGACCCAGCCAGAGCCCAAACCTGAAAAGCCCAACTGAAAATCTATGAGGGGTGCCCAGAAGAGAGCTGTGTACAGAAGATGCCCTCACAATCTGACTCCTCTTTCTGCATGACTCGAGCTCTCCATGCTCACACCGTATGACAAACTCTGTCCAATTCAAAACACTGACACACTGTAAACTTCTGAGGCTTGCGCCAATAATTTGGATTTATTACTTATTATTAATTTGGATTCTTGGTCTTATCATTGAAGAATATTTTGTGTTCTAGTATGCTACATAATCCAGAAGGTTGTGTCTCGTAATAATCTACCAGGGTAGTCCTCCCTCAACAACAAAATGAACTAAATTCAGTAAAGCAATATAACGTTCACAATAATTCTGCCGTCCAACTATTAGTGAACAGACTGCTCTCAGTTTTGAATACTGAATAATATTTTTCACAAACAACTGATTAGCTGCCTTATGCGACCTTGCAAAGGAGAACGCAGTTTACACTTATGACAAGCTCCTGTCTGTGCAATTCCAGCTCTACATTCATTAAGTTCCATCATATGTCACAGTCCATTCAAGAGACGTCTGACCTTCACAGGCCACAGCGGGAGGTCTAATAACCCCGCACAGGCCATCTGTGTCCCAGAGTAACTCTACAGGCTTTGATTAAAATGCACTACAATCTTCCTCGACAGACCGCAGGTGGGAAATTAAAACCTTGAGAGCTGTGAGGAAAAGGCACAGGGATTATGGTCAGAGGTCCAGAAGCCTCAAGTCTCCTGGATATTTACATTACACGTATTCTGCTATAGGATGTTGGCATTTAAATATAGCAATTAAACACAGTTCAATATATTCAATACCCTTGACCTGAACCTTCTGCTGAGATATACTGTTCTTGAGATATTCAGTATCATTTGTCGTGAAAACCGACAGAATTTCATGACCAGGAACACCAGAACACAACATACTCCTAACTATTATACTGGATTACTAAAATCACTCAAACTTTCATCACCTGCTTGGCAAACAAAACTTCAACATACAGTACGACAACGATCATCTGAAGGCATCGATGATCTTACCCCACTGGGTTTAGACAGGTCCACTGTCACAGTTAGGTTCTCCTTTTCAATCTTCCGCCGTTCTGAGTCAGGCTCGTGAGCGCGGGGTTTGCGGTGCATCATCACAGCAATGCCCTCCTGCTCAGCCTTCTTTTTGTCCTCTTCTATTTCCTAATGGTAGAATAATTAAACAAATGTACAAGCCAAAATTCACTAAGAGGCATATTCTAAAAATGTTCCATCAATAAAGACACTGTAGAAAATCTAAAATATTTTCCTTTTACTTTAACACATAAAAAAAACATCCTATCCAATTCATCCAATACATAGCAGCTAATATAAGAGATTAACAGCTTTGGCCAGTAACAGCCAGCACAAGAATTATTGGCACACTTGGTAAGGATGTACCTTAAAAAGGTTACAAAATATTTATTTGTGCTTAATCTCCCGTGGAAATTATTATGTATATATGTTTATCACAATTATTGGCACCCCAGACATTCTTATGAAGAAACAGTAACTGAAATGTAATGTTCCTATTTTTATTTTTCTATAAGAACTTTTGATCAGTCATGACTACCTGTTTCACCTGTGGCAAAGACGCCAATACAGATGTAGTGTACACAAATGAAATGAGACAAAGGTGTGTTGACCTTCATAAAACAGAAAATGGCCATTGCAAAAATAACTATGCAGCTGAAACTACTCACATTGGGGACTTAAGACACTTAACAACAAACCAACAATCAGAGCTGTAACGAACCTGACGGGAGAAGATGCAAATATTATTTGCTGCACGTGCAGTGAAAAGGAAGGAAAGGCAAACATTTCTCCAAAGGTCATGGTTAGACATTTGAAAAAGCTTGCAGCATTTTGGGTTCAACAAATCTCTAAATCTACACTTGAATAAATTCAATAAACCTTGAATTTCCCCCAGGGGATCAATAAAGTATCTATCTATCTATCGATTATACACCACCTCCATGGCAACAACTATTTAGAAAGCATGCCATAAGAGAACATTTGCTTTAATTTAACCACAAATGGAGGCTCTTGGAGTTGTTAAGACACTACTGAAACCTAAATTGGAGCCGAGTTCTATCGTCAGACAAGACAAAAATAGAGCAACAAACACATAAGATGGTTTTGGCTTGAAAAGTAGGCTGTTTAAACAAATCAACACAATCCCTATCATTAATTAGGGTGGAAATCGGTCATGTTGTTTTTCAACCAAAGGCTCTGAAAATCTTGTTAGGATATGTGGCATCATGGACTCCTCAAAGTGCAGAATCAAGTTTTAGACATGATCATCCCAATCCCATGATCTAAAGCTGGCTGTGGGGGGAGCTCTAGAAAACAGTCCACATCAAATGTATTGAGGAGTGGACTTGGGCCCTGTTCACACCTGGTATTAACGTGCATCCTGGGTGATCAGATGGCAAGAGATCTGAATTAAGGACATGTATGAACAGGGTCAAAAACGTCTCAGAGACGAAGTGAGATCTGATCACACAGGACACATTCAGAGGTAGTCTGGGACGCATAAGGCCACAGCGTCTATTCAAATGCATCCTGGGCCACATTGAAGGACTGTTTACTCAAATTACAGCATCTGCATATGCGGAAGCAGCCTGGCAAAGCTTAAATCTTATAAAAGTGCTGTATTGTTTTGATTCCCTCTTCTTACTCTTCTTTTAATTTCCGTTAGAATAAGCAGGGGAAGTGCATTGCTGCGTCTGTCCCATGAGAAACAAAACAGCAGATGGATGGTCTCTGCGTATGGAAACGATGTTTCTGCATATAGACTCGGGAAGGAAGATTCAATCACTCGAGACGCATGCGGAGACGCATTGCCAGGTGTGAACTGTCATCTTTTCAGCTGCCCAATTGTGCCCTGATCATCCAGGATGCATGTTAATGCCAGGTGTGAATGGCTCCTATGATTCCTTTCTGTTAATTATTCATCAACCATATCTACCTTTACAGGAGAATATTTAGGAGCTTGTTAGTATGTAGGAAAATAGGGGCTGCAGGAGTGCCAATATGTTTAGAAGTTGATGGTGTTGACGGTGACCTCAAAGCACTTTTAGTAAGTCGTTCTGGATAAGGGCAGCCGCTAAATGCCTTAAATGTAAATGTAGAAGTATATAATTTGAATTTAAGCTAATTAACCACAAAGGCATTTCAATAAGCTTTACCAAGGGTGCTGATCGTTCTGGAGCTGACAGCAATTCCAAATGACAAATGTTTATTTATTTATTTTTTTTGACATGCCTGTCAAAGAGGAGACATGAAATAAAGAGGGAAAATAGAGAATGTCTGCGTAACATCTAATACCTGATGTCTTCTCATTAAAGCTTCATTTTTCTTCCGTAAAGCTTCGATACGTTTGTCCAGTTCCGCATCTTTCTCCTCCTTCGTCTTCGGATCCACTGCAGCAGACTGAAACACAAAGAGTGAATGAGCCGTTTTTATTCGCAAACATAGTTCACTTTACAGAATTTTTTTTTTTTTAATATGATTTCTCCAGTATCTATACCGATGGCTTCTTACTTGTGCTATACTCCCTGATACTAGAAGGATTTGGTCAAAATATCAACAATGATACATTGAAGTCAATATGAGCAAGATAGTATTTTTTTTTAAGCTTGAATGGAAACACCTAGGAAGAACAGACCTATCAGAAATGTCATTTGAAGTTAAAGGTGACGAGGCAAGACTTATTTAAAGACTGGCAGGCATCACCTTTTGCCCTGTAAACCACACCCTTGCAAGTGTAAAATCTCATGGTTTGCATGAAATATAATGTTTACTTTCACTTTCAGTATTCAAATTGTCTTTTTAGTAAGGCTCAGAGATACACGTTCACTTTTGACCATTCACTGTATTCTAGATACAATAAAATAATTAGAAGATTTTCAAAACGGTTTGAATGCCTTAACTCATTTTCATTGTGCCATTGTTACCTTGATTTACAAAGTTAGAAACTTACCATGGCTGGAAGCCTGTCTTTACACACACACTGCACGACTTACAACCTCTCAGAGCAGAGATCTCAACAATCGACCAACTAGAAAACACACACACACACACACACATATATAGAAACAAATCAAAAAATCTATGGTATCTGAAAATATATGCTACACACTACTATTTTACAGAGCAACTTCATTTTAATCCAGTACAGCAAAATTAATATTTACTGAGTGTAAAAAAGTATAATCAGGACAGCAGAGACAGGCCTGTAGTCGGGAAACGTTTTTGTTGCTGCTGTTTTTAGAAAACCTCCTCAATCTAAACGGCTATCGTTAATAGTATGATCTTCTGAGTACGTTTATGTTAAAACGGTTCGTGTTTGTTGACGTGGCCACGCTGCTAAACACAATGACTGCAGTGGCGCTTCCCTTCTCAGTTACACTGCAAGTTCAACACGGAGCAGCAAACTGAAAGCAGTGTTAGCATAAAGGCTAACTAACAAAGCTGTGAGCAAGCCACCGGAGCAACTACCAATAAGGTTAACTTAAAATGACAAACTTCTTTGACATAATAGTGTGCTGTTTTACCCGAGAGGTAACGAAAAGCCGCCAAAACAGTACTGAACAGCAATGTGTCGCGCTTCCACGGCCAAAGAACCTGTCAAAAGTATGCCCAAATTACTTCCGGTAAGCGCTGCATCTACATCCTGGCAACGAAACAAACCTCCTATAGAGCAACTGGATATGTCAAAATAAAAGCCCTTTTCTTTTCACGTGCCTTTTACTGTATATGTATTGTTAAGTCTTTAGATGTGTGATTAGGTGCGGCATTATATGCCAAAAGCATATATTTCAGCCAGAATTAAGGTTTTCAATACATCTCAATGACATAGTTATAACATAGAAAAGTTGAGATTTAAATTAGAATGGATCAAAAGTGTGTTATAGTATTCATTCATCTTCATTGACCACTATGTCACAGTCAGGGTGGTGGTGGATCCGGAGTCTGTCCCAGCGACACTCGGCATCAGCTGGTCGTTGACTGTTGCTGGAAGGTTAGATGCATGCTCAGTCCATGCAAGCCTTAAGTAAGATGGGCATTACAGAGGTATCAAGCACCAGAGGGACCAAGAACACCACAGAAGAAGCCCAGAAAGTCTCAAGGTGGCTGTGAATCTGGAGAGGAGGTCCATGTGGACAAGCGAGTGTCACCTGAATATAAAGCTGTGGCCTGATCATCCACTGCTGGGTCGCCTGGGCGAGAGTGTGTGATACTGAAAGACCCAACCAGCCTGGGAGAGATCACAGTGTGTTCAGGTGCATCAGGAAATGCATTTGAAGAACTAGAGAGCAGAGAGTTGTGATTTATTGTGGTTGACGTCAGATTTAATGTAAGTGAAGATATAGTTTATATAAGCAAATGATTTGGGAACGTACACGAATGTATAAAAATGACTGAACTGATGAGTATAAGAGGAAGATGTGTAGTCAAAACTACACAGCATTGCTCCTTTTGTGTACAAACTGCGCCATTGCCTTTTGGGACTTTTATTTTCAGCACTTCCGGTTTTTAAAGGAGCCCGTCGATGACGTCAGCGTATTCCGAGCATGCCTACAAAGGTCGAAAATAAACAAAGACCCAGAAAAGAGCCTTGCGCTATTTCAGTCTAAATTGTGTCCGAGTCTGCGTTTACCGTCCAGTCAATCATGGAAAACGTCTTTTCATGTCGAGCAAGTGTTTATTTAGATCAAGGGGGCAGGAAATACATGGAGGATTTTGTTCAGATTAAACAGGATGATGAGCCGAGCGAGGACGAGCTGAACGCCGCTGCTGAGCGAGGCGAGACGGAAGTGGAGAACGCCAGCGAGAAACTTGAACACAGACCCGCGGAACGAGCGCTAAGCCCCGCGACTGAAGGATCGCGACTCCCTCCGCAGAGATGCAGCACTACAGAGGGGGAAAACGCTGCAGCTGATTGCGGAGGGCTGAGAAACAGTCGCCGTCCCCGCGCTGTGGCTTTCTACGCGGTGTTTGACGGGCACGGCGGCCCCGACGCGGCGCGGTACGCCCAGACTCATCTGTGGGACCTGATTAAAAAACAAAGAGGCTTCTGGTCCGCAGACGATGAAGAGGTTTGCGCAGCCATACGGAAAGGATTCATCGCCTGCCACCATGCTATGTGGAAGAAACTGCGTAAGTTTGCCCGTGTTTACTGGTTTCTGTCGGCTTTCTCACTGGCATTGCGCTACACCACCATCACGTGACAAAAGCTTTGCTGTGCATTAACAATAATTTTCTGAACACATATTCCTCTTTATTCAAAAATGTGTTGTACTGCCACTCCTTCAGTTAAAGGAAAACTCCACCCTGAAACTTGTTACAAATATTAATACTCACATATTACTGATGTGCTTAGTTATTGTGTTTCTGATGTTATTGATTGTGTTGTATTTACATGTATGGCAATTATCAGACTGCCTTATCCAGAGTGACTTAGTTATCTTATTTATACAACTGAGCAGTTGAGGATTAAGGGCCTTGCACAAGGGCCCGGCAGTGGCAGCTTGGTGGTGCTGGGATTTGAACCCATGACCTTCCCATCAGTAGTCCAACGTCCTAACCGTTACCATTGTTTCGTTGAGAAGTTTGCGGTGCTGACACCACAGAGTGACATTATGGTAAAATTTAATAAGAGCTGTTAAAACCAAAAAGCTCCAGGGGTTTACTCGGCCTTTATTTTCCAGCAACATTCAGTGTCACGTTAATGAGGAATCCAGTGTAGGAGTGGAGACAGCCAGCGTTGGACTCGAGCTCCCAGAATGCAGTGTAGTGCAGTTACTCCGGGCAGAGACTTGACTCAACTAGTTAGGGATCTGTGAAATGATAAGTGCAGTGCTGTTGATTGACAGGTTTAGCCGGAAAGTTGAAGCTCTGATTGAACAGATGAGGAGTTGAGTGAGCTGGCCAGGCTACAGGACTAAAGTGCTGCTGCATTAGTCTTTGTAGTTAGACTGAAGCAAGGGCTAATGCTGCATTTGACTTTTCTCAGAAACTGGAGATCGGACGCATGAGAAAAAGATAAGGATTCATCTCTCTGGGTTCATCTTTTGTTAGCTAGACATTTATGGGTGATGTATGTTTACCCCTTAAACAGTAGATTTAACAAGCGATTAGGTCTGTAAGTTTATTGATCTAAACTCAACTCGCTTAAATGTTAGAAATGCGACTTTATTTACTGTTCGTGCTGCAGGCGGATGTTCATGTTGGTTTGATGACATTTGCTGAATTTGGAGTTGAGGAGACTGTCCCGAGCTCCTGAGTAGAGGGGCATAAATGCACCATAAATGTCAGGGTGTAGTCGATTGGCATTGTGTGTAAAGTAGGAAACCTTAAACCAAAGCGAAAACAGACCAATATGTTAAAATAAGTTTAAACTTATGATGACTTCAGAGTTATAAAATCAGATGGTCAGTTAGTCACTTCTAGCCAACACTAATCTTTTGTCAGTGTGACGAGGTAAAATGTGGAAAAACTTACTGCCTGATTTTTGCTGTACTTGATTTTTGCTGAACTGTTTTCAGGGAGAAGTAGCTCATGCTTGCTCAGAAATGGAATCAGATATTTGAATCAGAACAGAAAATCAGTTATTAACTATTAGAGAACGATGCAGTCTGCTCACCATTCGATTCACAATATTTTAAACTAGGTTTAAACAAGGAACAATTATGAACGTCAGCAATGTTGTCATTAGCTTTTTCAAGCTCTGACTCCAAAAGAGCCGATTTCCTCGGCTATGTTTAGCCCGGTGTGTGACTCGAAAAGAGTTTGGAGTACGAAGCTCGCCATTTCCCACTCTCCGGTGATCACATGTGCTGTTATAGTGACATTACTCGGGGTAGCCCTTGTGGTCCACCTGTCTGTGGTTAGCGCTACACTGTCTGCCTCTTTCAAAATTTGCATCACATTTGCTTTTGTTTTAAAGCTGCGCCTCAGACTGAGGTGAATGAGAGCATGACGCATGACGTGCTAGTGAGGGTGGAGCCCTCTGCTGTTCAAAAATGCTATTACATACTTTAGATGGCATTATAAACAGAGTGCATGTGATCTCGCCCAACTCCACGATGCACATCGTCACATTTTTGCATCATAGCACGATGCATTGTTACACCCTCAGTACTTCATCATGGTGACACAAACAAGCCACTTGTGTGTATACAAAATAGAGGCATAGCACCTGTGTTACATGTTTACAAAATACTCTATGAGAATCAGTGACCTATAGTCAGTAAGTAGACTGGAAATAGACATGAGGGAAATGGTGATGGAGTAACTTGCTTTTATCACCTGTAAATATAGCCAAGAAGAGAGTTCAAAACAAAGAAGTGGACGGGTGGGACAAACAAGTTGAGTTTAGCTTGCACAAGCACAATCGCTTAGGCCTTACACACTGGTGGTAAACTGGCACTCAGTCAGCTTCTGTCTCTCTCTCTCTCTCTCTCTCTCTCTCTCTCTCTCTCTCTCTCACTCTCTCACTCTCTCTCGCTTGTGCGCTGTCTGTAAAAGAAGGTCATAAATGGTCTTAAAGTCACCAAATCTAGCAAAAAGTCACTGTGTGCCAGCAGCACTGATGTATAAACTTCAGCAACAACTAACAAGACATCTATGAATTTTATATATATGAAGTATGAATACAAGAAGAAAGGAACGAGAGACATGAGATATAATGTCTAAAAATTAATAAATGTAGAGCTGCTTGAAATGACCAGCAGTGTAGAATTAAAATTAAATCATATATAAGAATACGTAATTTAGGTTTTAGGTTTTTAAACCAGCCTTTCAGAACAATCACAAAAATATCTAAATGGCAAATAAACCAGTCTAGTATTAAAACCTGACACTCACAGATCCCGTTTTAAACTTAAGACTATGACCACAACTGCCCGATACGTGTTATAATTTACAAAGTTTTCCCAAACAATTCTTTCACCACCATCCAAAAGTGGTCTTTTACTATTTACTTACATTGTCATAAATAAGGAATGTGCATACCAGTGAATAGACCAGTTCACTGATGTACAGCTGAACCATCATCAGTATATGAAAAGGATCATTTTATTACTGATAGTATTCAAAAATTCAAGCTATTTTCTTTCTTGCTTGCATGACACTGATATAATGAGGCATTGTGTATGTAAAATGTTCAACCCTGAGCACCCGGCAGAAATTCACATGCATTCCAGTTTTACAGGAAGCCATGGACCTGGCAACGCCATTGAAAGTGTTCTTCAGGAATCTGTTTGCCACAAAATAAAGGCATTTCCACCTTTCCCTTTCTACCCTTTGCTGTGTTATTGTGTAACAACACAGTGTCTGAGTCAGTCTGTTTTTAGGAAATAAGGTCATCAATCCCCTATAGCTATCGCTCTACCAGCTATCTTCATTCTGCAGGACATTGATGATTCTCAGCTGTACTAACAATTCATGATAAAGTCACAGACTGTGGGCTGTTTCACACTCACCTTCTGGGTATGTGGATGGCTTGAGAGAAAATATAATTACCTATTAAATGCTAGTTAAAAACTATGATTAGAGGGTATAAGGGTAATATATGATTTGGTGATTTGGTGTTGTTTATGGCTTCTGGTACAAGTATATTGATTCTAGTTAGTTCTTTAAATGTGCTACGTATGAAGATTTAGTACCTAGAGAAATTCTGAAGCACTGGTTCTTGGAGGTCTTGAACATATTGGCGTGTCACACAAAAATTTGTTTGATGATATGAAACATTTAAATGTGACAAATTCGCAAAAATAGAAGAAACTGGGAAGGAGGCAAATACTTTGTCATGGCACTGTATATACACTCTTTGACCATTTTAACAGCTCCACTGACCATACAGGTGCCCTTTTGTAGTTTTACAGATACAGACTGTAGTCCATCTGTTTTTCTCTAGACTTTGTTAGCCCCCTTTTATGCTGTTCTTCAGTGGTCAGGACCCACACAGATGATTGGGCAGCACTGTAGTCACCCTGATGTGGTGGTGTTGTGTCTCAGTTTTTTCTATTTTTGCTAATTTGTCACATTTAAATGTTTCATATCATCAAACTAATTTGAATATAAGATAAAGACAACACAAGTAAAACCAAAATGCCCCTAAATGATAATTTCATTTAATGAAGATAAAGATTTATACAAAACCTATATGACCCATGTGAAAGAGTAATTGCCCCCTTAGCTACCAAATCAAACTAACATCAGTTGACTGTTGGGTTTAATTTCACTAGTCACACCCAGTCATGATTAGTGCCAGACCTGTTGAATCTAAACATCACTTAAATAGAACCTGTCTGGCAATGGGAAGCAGGATAGAAGGTCTCAAAAAGCCTTTTAAGAGATTCGAAGACTGATGTGAAACAAAGTCACTGAAATCTGCCAGTCTGGAAAGTGTTACAAAGCCATTGCTGAGTCTCTGGGACTCCAGTGAACCACAGTGAGAGCCGTTATCCCCAAATGGAGACAAGTTTGAACAGTTATGAACCTTCCC
>JAOUQY010000051.1:15374005-15386354 GCA_028566355.1 Doras micropoeus
TGTTCCTGCCTTGCGCCCTATGCCGCCGGCTAGGCACCGGCTCTCCCGTGACCCTGAAAAGGAATAAGCGGTCAAGACAATGAATGAATGAATGAATGAAATGTTACGGGAATATTAGGAAAGTTTTATCTGAACCTCACAGAGTTATTTCAAGGTTCAGATCACTCGATGGTTAACAGAACATTCAGGGAACCTTCTCCGACCCATTCTGTGTTAGTGCAAAGTTCCTGACAGGTTTAAGTGTTAAATAATGAAAGGGAACTTTTTCTGAACCAGAGTGGGCAGAAATAAAACTAGCCTCTTTAAGCGTTCTGGAAACATCCTCTGGACCATAAAGCAAAACAACACTGAAATATTATTTTTAAGTAATGAAAGCTTTCCTGGAAACCACACTAAAAGATTTCTGTTCAGAATTTGTCCAGAAACCAAAACAAATGTTTCCAGAACATTCTGGAAACAAATCATTAATAGCTGGGTAAGCAGCCTGGCCTGTGTATTGACAGATCAAGCTGGATTTTCAATAGTGTTGTGCACTGATTACATTTCTCTAAACACACACACACACACACACACACACACACACACACACACACACACAAAGTAAGCTTTTTAGAATAAAAGTCTTCACCAGCTGCCAAAGGTTGCTTAAGCTGCTTAAGTTTTGTAAATAATATCCTGATATATATTTATAGTTAACACTCCACTAACTGAATATAATACAAATTATTTAATCAAAGACTGCATTTTTTCAACTCAACAGAAACACTACTTATTACTAAATACTCTGAGCTTTTCGTAAGGTTAGCTTTTATTTTGAAGGGAATCTGTTTCTCTGGACCCCGGAATAACTAAAGTTGCAAAATTCACGCCGTTTCACTGATTGTTACGGCATCGCATACCGGAAGTCGTAGTGAATATGATTTGTAGAACAGATGTAGGTCAGGAATCGGAAACTACCGGTGTTCGTTGCGTGGCGGGAATTTCATTTTCTGTTTGGAAGTGTTTACAGAGCGCAGTGAGTTGACTATCTGATCACTCTGACTGAATGTATTTTCTTTTTAAAGCAGGCATAAAGGTAAAATAGGGCGTCTGTTGTGATCGATACATCTTAAAGTGTGTAGTGACAAACCACAGAACGGCGTGTTTTAGATATGTTTGCTAATGCAGATGATTTAGCCAGCTAGCATCAGGTTTAAAAACTGAAGACGCGGAGATTAGACACAAAATTACTCAATTAAAAATCTGTTAGTTTAACTGCGTGAATGGGATCCACAAATCCTGATCGGATAACTTGATACAGGATTCACATGTTGGTTATGTTCAAGTGGTCGGATTCGGATCGACTCTCGTGTAGCTGATGAAGTGCACTATATAGGGCGAAGCTGCTATCATTTATCTTTCCACATCTAGGGCGCCTACAGAGGGAACAAGCAGCCATTTGGGATGCTGCCATATTTGTAATTACATTTTAAAATCACGTTTCTCCCAAACAAAGTAAAGGAAGTTTCCTTTAAAACAATGCACAGGTGTTATTCAGTAAAGCAATTTCTTTCTACATTTGTGAGAGATATAAATACATTAACATAATATAAGTAAATATGCTCTTTTTGTTTATGAGACTAAAGCCACTGGACAACCTTGGGTCATTTTATAAATATCTTTTGATTGGTTTTTATACTCAGAGTACAAATTGGGGAAAAAGGTCCTTTTTTGATCATCTACAATTTCTTTCTGGCAGAATTTCACATCCATCAATGTGTGTGTGTTTTTTTTTAACTCGTTTTTATAAAGACATGGAGCGTTACATGGACACACAATCTCATTCACAGCTTTATTTTATGACTTTTCCTTATATACCTTGCTGAGTATATTCTTTGTCATTTTTATTATTTTTTTTTTACTAATTAGTTAAAACTATTGTATCTATTTTACGTCTTTTTTTTCTTACCATGCTCATATATGAGAATTTCATAAAACAAGATTAACCCTTGCAAATGAGATCCTAATGCGTGACTGTGTTTACCATCAGCGCGTTGTCTGTTTTATCTAGTTATCCTAAAGGAAAGAGCAGAGGTGTTTTTTGTTTTCTGTAATTACATACAGTTTATGACGTATGCAACTTATCCATCTCGTTCGAACAGTATTTATAGCTTGTGCAACGTATGCAACATGTATGTCATATTATATGAAATAATGTTACATACAGTAATTAGTAATAACTTGCGCATGTAAACGTCTCTAGTCTTCCCTCATACTTACACTGGTTTCTGTAAGACTCTGTATAATAATCATGCCTTGAATATATGGCAGCACTAAATTATCTGATTGTCTTGTATTACTAAATCATAGCCACTTATTTTTATTAAGTAGGGATGTCGGCAGCAGGGGGCATTACATTCGCGTTGTCATAGCGTTTAATAAAATATTTGTCTTTTCAGTGTCCCACAGTAGCTGCCCACGCACACGTTCGGCATGGCTGCGGATACAGTGGAGTACACCATAGGAGGAGTGAAGATAAACTTCCCCTGCAAAGCATATCCCTCTCAACTTGCCATGATGAACTCTGTGAGTTTCCTGATGCATTGTACTGCAGGTTTATCTTTTGAGCAGTGAGCCGAGATCCTAATGACCTGACGGCGTATTTGTTTCTCTTTCAGATTGTCCGTGGCTTGAATCACGGACAGCACTGCTTACTGGAAAGCCCTACTGGCAGTGGGAAGAGCCTCGCGCTGCTCTGCTCGGCTTTGGCGTGGCAGCAGGCGCAGTATGGTATGATTTAGCGCTGCACAGTTAGACATGTCAGAAATATGCCATTTTGTCTAAATTTTAGCATGCAAACAGTTGTTGTTAGACAGCACAGTGATGCAGACAGGATCGTTGGCCTGTCGTAGCTCTACGGTTCCTCCAGGTTTTCCACTTTTCACCCACCACCCAAAATGCATGCTGGTAGGCAGATAAATTTCCAATAGATATGAATATGTATGCATATAGTACCCTGCGATGGACTAACATCCCACCGACGGTGTATTCTCATTTCACTAGATTTAGACACGAAGCAATATAAAAATCTTACTTTCTGTCTGTTTTCTGTACCCTCTGTATTCCTCTAAGCTAAGTCTGAGCCGGAATCAGGAAGCCCTTCGTGTGATGTTAAAAAGCCATACGTTACAACCCCGTGTCAGTGTGCGTGTCACAGCAGAGCTCGTTGCTCGTCCACATCCTTCAGCACTACAACATCCAGACCAGCTGTGATTGACCTTACGGGAGAAGCTACTGCTGCCCAAGTCATCACACCCCCGAAAGGTTAGCGCACCTCAGTGGTCTACCTTTACATTACGTCGTAGACGTGATAGATTGAAAGTCATGAATTTTTCTTCTCACAAACAGCAGAGGAAAATCAAGCCAGGAGATCGACTCTGTCATCGAGGCTTGCTGAGAAATTTCAGGCTTCTCTCACTAAACAGGGAGAACCAAGTGACGAAGACTTCAAGCCTGATAAGAAGCGCATTCGGGCACCTGCTGCTGATCAGACGGTAGGACTGTAAATATGTAAATCTTAGTCAGCAGGGGTTGTTTGTGTCTCCTGGGATGCAATTTTAATCACCCTGATTAAATCACAACTTAATCAAGGAATCACAAAAACGGTTTTTAGCACAGACCCTAACGTAACCGGTGCTGGAAATTTTAGTGGTGGAGTCGGCCCTCTTCATCTCCAATTATCATTTACCTCATAAATCGTGGCATGGTCCAGTTGAATAGCTTTAAAAAAAAAAAAAAGCTAATTAAATACCCATTGGCAATCCAGCTAACTGAAAAAATTCCTAGTAGTGTTTGTGTTAGGCAAATCATTTTCTCTGTGTTAAATCAACTCCAAAAGATTTGGGCTTGATTCTTAATTTTCAGTGCTGAATTGAAAGCAGTTCTACTCGATCTTTAATCAGTCTCAGACTAGAGTGGGATGCGTTTGATCTCGTAATGTTTCTTATAATTTCTCAGGGAGACCTCAAGACTGTTCACAGTGACAACGATAAACTTTCACATTTTTTGTACTCTCTAAATAATTAATCACATTAATACAAAAAACTAAATGAATCCATTAATTTACATTGTATTGACTGGGGCTATGCTTTTGATATATAATGTTAGTGATGTACAGTGGATATAAATCATTTTCACCCCCTGTTAAAACGCCAGGGATTTTTTAAAGCCAGTTGCATTGCTTTTAACTAATTATCCACTTATTTTTTGAATCATTACACTGTATTTGCTCATGTCTCACCTGTTCATGGAGGCACTGCGATGGTATTCAGGGTGCACGTGAACATTTTGTCATTCAGAGCTTATTAGTATGCAAGAATCTATAATCCATAGACTTAACATGAAGTCTGATCACTGAGGACTTCAGCAGTATGTCAAGATGCTGTTCATTTTGAGCACTGAAAATGCATATTTGCAAACTGTTGAGTAATCTGTTGTGTAATCATGTGGTGTTCAACAGAGCAGGAAGCGAAGATGTCTGGAACAAGGGGTGATATTCATTGATGATGACGAGGAAGTGGAAAGGGCTGATCCTCGGGCTGTGGAGTTGAGCACTCAAGCCAAAGCTGAAGGCAGTTTGGTATCTGCTGAATGCTGTGTGAGTATATGGGATTTAATCTTTCAGCCCTAGTGCAATGCTTACCTTATTAACTAGGTGTGAATGTTCAGCTGTGGTATTTCACAGCTATATAATAAAGCCAGGTACAGTGATCATAAACACGATTTATGTAAAATAATAAGAAATAACTTATTCCAAAGCAGAGTATTGGTGTTAATGTTGTTCTTGGCCTGAAGCTGTGAATCTAATTGGATTTTATATATGCTGATCCATCAGTGTGATCAACCAGGTTTTGGCATAGAAATAATCTTAAAGCTCATCGTTCTTGCGATTTTGTATAACTTAAAAACTGGAGCTGGCAGGAAACAGGCTTGATTACTGTGAGTTCAGCATCCGATGATACCCAGCTGATATCTGTATCGAGCTGAAAACGGAAACAAATTGTATACGCCTTCCGATCATATATCTCTTCATCATTTAGTTGCAATTCTCAACTTGAAGAAAATGTTCACAAAGCTGAAGTGTAAAGATTCTTAGGAATTCGAATTCCTTTCAGTCTTTTACAAATAAAATCATGCCATGTCAAATAAGGAACGGGACTTGGTTGGTTGTTCCTCCGTTCCAGCGTGGATTTTGTTTTGGTGGATTTGACCACTGGGTGGCAGCAGAGAATTTTAAATGATTGCTGCCTTCTAGGTACAGTTCTTAGAAAGTGTTTGTGTTTTCATGACCCAAAGATCTGCATGCGTATGATTTGGTTTTCAACCAGGACCTGAGCAGATACAACTATGTAACACTGTTTTGTGTTGTTGGAGACGAGTTCATTTTAAGTAAATGTCCACACTTGACATGGAGCAGGTTAGATCTTTACAGCTCTTTGTCTGTGATCCCACATTTTCAGAAAATTATTAAGAACAATCAGACTTAACATTTTTTCCCACTTTAATAATATTAGGGCTGCAAATAACAATTATTTTTAAAATCTGTTGATTTTTTTTTTCTTCGCTTAAATAATCTGATTATTTTAAATGCAGAATGGAGACTTGATGACCCAAAAAAATTATTATAAAAAATACACCATGTATGCTAATAATAATTGTTTTCCACAAAATGTTAGAAACATTCTTTTAAGCTTCTGGTTCATGCTGACATGATTGTGTTATACAGAATTCAGATCTGGTGACTGGGAAGGTCACTAAAGAACACTGAACATATTGGCATGTACATGAAACCTGTTTGAGATAACCTTTGCTTTGTGACATGATGCATTATCATGATGGAAGTAGCAATTAGAAGATTAGGCGAGTAGGTTGTGGCATTCAATTAATTGATTGGTATTAACAGGCCCAAAATGTGGCAAGAAAACATTCCTCACACCATTACTCCACCTCCACCAGCCTGGAATGTTGACACGAGGTAAGCTGGGTCCATGGATTCCTGCTGTTGGCTCCAAATTCTGACCCTACCATCTGTGCCACGGTCAAAATCACAGTTTTTCCTCCATTCTGATAGCTGATGTGAACATTACCTAAAGCTGCTGGTGGCCTGTATCTCCATGCTTTTATGCATTGCACTGCTGGCACATGATTGGCTGATTAGATAATTGCATGAATGAGTAGGTGTACAGGTGTTTCTAATAAACTCCCCTCTGAGTGTATAGCCACTACCTTTGAGTTTAAAGCTGTTCAGCATTTTCTTTCTCTGTATATAGCTCCTCAGAAGACATGATGCTGTACCATTAGATGAATCTGTGTTGGTGATTGTTGCGTGTGCAGTAGTTAGAACGAGGGACTCGTGTTAGACCTAGAGATTGGTGGACTGTTACAGAAGGCGGAGACCTAGCCCTGGTGGGTGGGTTAAAGAGGGTGGGGTTTGCTTTGGGTTTCCATTCCTCATCTGACATCGTGCGTAGCCCCTGCCAGTGCTGACTGACATCTTCAATGGGCCCTTTGAAGCAAGCTCCAGTTTAATTAAGAGGTTTGCCTTGCTTGGCAGTGAACTGTGAAAGCCTGGGATAAATATTGAATGGGGTTCACCCGCTGGTTACTGCGCTCAAAGGATAAACGGGTGCTTTGTGTCTCTAGAGATTGGCTGGCTGGGGGGAGCGTTATGGGCTCCAGGGGCAGCCGTGATGGGGGAGTGAAGACCCGTGAAGACTTTATATGAAGGCTGTTTTTCTCACTCTGTCTGTCTTTTCTTTTCAATGCCCCTTACTGAAGGAGTTTTTGAGGAGGGGGGCCTTGAGTGTCAAGCTCTCAGAGCTCACCTGTTGAAATGCAGGCCTGCACATTCCAGCACAGAGTCATTGTGGGGTGAGGACAATCTACCTTAGGATCTCAAACACGGAGCTCTAACAGGACACAGGGCTCGCCTTGCACCTCTCTAGAAAAATACAGTGAATGTACTGTTTGACTGAAGGAGCCCATTATCATTTTTATTTGTCAGCCCAGACACTTTTCTTTAAGTCTGGTTCTTTGGAATCCCTTATAATCCTTTAACTCTTTTAAATAAAAATAAATAAATATGTTTAAATGGTAGATGGTTTTATCACTTTAGGTTTAGGTGTTTGCTTTATCATTTAATATTTTCCAACAGAAGCACTTCCTTGATAAAAAGTCTTCCTGACAGTTTTTTCCTGAATTCCATGACTGATATACATCATCTAGCTGTGCACCTGAGAACTTTTCACTCTTAAAAGAAACCATCAAGTTCTTTCAGCCGTATGCTGCTTTTTTGCTGTAGAGCAGTGAGCTGTTCAGTTTGTCTTGCCCCAGGTGACCCCAGCTGAGACAACATGCTAAGGTTGACGCTCCTGCACAAGGCTGGACTGTGTTTGATAGCGAGGACTGGATTGAGCCGAGGGAGAGCTCTGAGATGATATCAGGGCCCCCATGGTGAAAGAATGCAGCTTGAATGTGTCCATGGCGGCAGGTCCAGCCAACGGAGGCTGTTATCTGCATACCACGGGTGATTCTTTGCTGCCCGGTGGCGAGAGAGGCCGAAACTGTGGCAGAGTTCGTGTAACGGATACTCTTGTCAGCTGTTTCCTGCGTTGCCGCTGACAAGGGCTACCATTCACAAGCAGCCCTCCCTCCATCATTCGATGAATAAGTAATTATGCAGCACAGGAGGCAGGGTACTTGGACTGGGCTATTGAATGTGGCAACAGCAGGTAAGCTGATCCAAGGAACTGAGACAAGTGGAGCGCTGGTGTGAAACTCCTCTAACTTTGCTGAAACCTTACCTTCACCCAGGCATTTTTTTTTCTTTTCAGTCTGTGCATCAGAGCTAGGCTTTATCCCCCTCTTTTCTCTCCATCCAGTATGTTGTAATATTTAATGGCAAACAAGGTTGGAGAAGCAGCATGCCTGACCAAAGAATGACTCCTCAGATTTTCTGTTAAAAGTCTGTGTAAAGGTCCCTTAAAAAGTCCCTATTTTAGACTTTTTAAGGCTAGCTCCATTCTTAGAGTAATGGGTAGGTTGGTGGATGCTAAAATTGGAGCACTGTGTCGATAAAATCGGATCTATATTTCATTGAAATAGTGGTGCTGCTGTTCTAAATATTGCGATGCGTGTCATGTATAGTGAAAACATCATGAGCCGGCTCTGGTCCTATCAAAATACTAAATATTTGCAATACTGTGCAAATGCCCTAGTCTTGTCTCCCAAGTCAGCTATCTTACTGTTTCAGTACAAAAGAACAAATTTTAGGTTTCGAAACATTCATTTTCCATCAAATGTAACATTACAGATGCAATTATGTGTAAAGTAATGTGTCATTTTAAGACCATTGGTTAGATAAAAACATAAAGGAGACTGTCTGATAGAAACAGAAGAGATAAGCCAAAGTTTCCAGAAGAATTGTGGTAGGTTACACACACACACACACACACACACACACACACACACACACACACACACACACACACACACACTGTTGTCAAAACAGCCTCAATTATTCATGTCACTAATTCCACAAGGTGTTGAAAATATTTAAGAAGATGTAAGATTCTGATGCAGGTTGACATGATTGTATCACAGAACTCTTACAGATTTGTCAGCTGCACATGTTTGCTGCAGATTTCCTGTTCTAGCACAACCTAAAGATGTTCTGTTGAACTCGGTGTTATGTTCATGGAAAGCGGTTGATGCTTGGCTTTGTGACAGAACACAGTATCATGCTGGAAGTACACATTATAAGATGGTAAATTGTGGCCAAAAAGGGATGCATGTGGTCAGCAAGAATATTCAGATATGGCTGTGACATTCAAATGATGCTCATTTGGCTCATTGTGGGGCCATTGTGTGCCAAGAAAACCTTCTCTACAATTATACCAGTTACACCACAATTCAGCAGCCTGAGCTGTTGACACAAGCATGTTTGTGGATTGGCCAGCAGTTGTGCTCCCTGATACTGGAAATTAGAAGATTGGAAAAAAGACCAGCTGATGTTGAACCAATCTTCCGCTGACCAGTTTTGGTGAACCTGTGCCCATTGTAGCGTCAGATTCTTGTTCTTGCCCATCTGCTCCAAGATTTTGCGTGTTGTATGTTCTGAGATGCTTTCCTACTCACCACAGTTGTAAAGAGCGTTCATGTGAGTTACAGTAGGCTTCCTTGTCTGCTCAAACAAGTCTAGTCATACTGTTTTGACCAAGGCATTTCCATGCAGAACTGCTGATCACTGGATGTTTATTGTCTTATTCACCATTCTATGACTCTAAAGCCTGTTGTAAGTGAAAATCTATGGAGATCAGCAGTTTCTGGAATACTCAGACCAGCCCATTTAATACCAACATCCATGCCATGCTCAGTCTTTCTGATGTTTGATGTGAACATGAAAGACATTCAAGTGTATCCCAGTGGTTAAGATGTTGGACTACTGACCAGAAGGTTGTGAGTTCAAAATCTCACCACAGCCAAGCTGCCAATGCTGGACCCTTGAGCCAAGGCCCTTAACCCTCAACTGCTCAATTGTATAAATGAGCTACATGTAAGTCAGTCTGGACAAGGGTGTCTACCAAATGCCATAAATATAATGTAATGTAACATTAACCAAGGCTTTTGACTTGTATCTACATGATTTTATGCATTGCACTGTTGCCACTTGATTGGCTATTCAGGAAATTCTATGAATAGGTGTTCCTATAGAGTGGATGGTGAGTAGATTTATACATGTAGTATATACAGTATATATGGAGTTGTATAACACTGTTAAACGTGTTCATATACAAATGAGTTCGCTCTGTTCAGGATCAGTTTCACTAGCTGGCAGGTTCTTGTGAAAGCTATAATTAACAATTTCCATTCAGGGAGCAGCTTCATGAACAATACTGGGGTCTAAACTTTCCATCTCAGCTGGAGTCACCTGATCCTGACTTATAATGTTTCCTTTTTTACATATACATTGTTTATCTTTAGGTCCACATACTTGCATAAAAACCTATTCATCTAATTGGCTGACATTTCTCCTGTAGTCTTAGTCATTATAGTATTTGAGGTTGATTGGTTTTGTTTTCTCTGTCCATAGTCTCCTGTAGCATGTTCCCTGTGTGCCTGCGCAAGCCTCGCAGAAGGACAGACGGCAAGTGAAAAAGTCAAGGACAAAGACAAAGAGGGAAATGGGAAGAAACCTGTCCCCAAAATTTTCTTTGGCACACGCACACACAAACAGATCACCCAAATTGCACGAGAGCTGAAGCGGACGCTGTACTCCACCGTGCCCATGACCATCCTATCCAGCCGAGACCATACGTGTGTCCACCCTGAAGTGGTATCCCATGCTAACCGCAATGAGCGCTGCAAGGAGCTGCTCGAGGCCAAGAATGTAAGTCACCCAATGCCCAGGTCATAGCACCTGACATCACTACAGCTTTCAACACAGGGTCTTTATTCGTGTGTCACCACATGAGCCCTCAAAGAGATGAAAGGCTTCATTGACGGTGTTTGTCCAGCTCATTGGGTTCACACGCTCTTGTTAAATCTGAACTATGAATTCTGCTATTGTAAAGTAGGTAAAAATTAGTAATAGCAAAAATAGATTAGGCAGCCAATGAGCAGTTCATCTTTCTAGATATGTTTATATGCATGTACATTAGTTTATAATAACTTTTAAATAAAGACAGGTGGTAAAGAAAATCTGGAGGCTCTGTCATGCTGTAGGTGTCTTTTTTGCTGTTGTGGTTGGGGTCCTTTAAACTGAATCTTCATTGCATATCAATAAAGCTATTCTGACTGTTCACTTTTGTCATCATCCTATGATGTGTTTCTAGGGATTTCTTTCTCACTGTTTGAATGCTATTCTGATGTATCACTTAAGTACAGATCAGGACCTCTGATTTGCTCAGCATGTGAGGTCAGGCTCAAGCAGTGGTCACCCTATAATAAGTTATTATTCCAATATACCCCCAAATTGAATCTTTTGAACTCATTCGGACCTTACTTGCTCCCTGCTTCTTGCCATGGCCTTCAGGCTGGATAGTCACTTTTCACCAGTTTGGTGAAGCTTCTTTTCATTTTCAAGTTGTTGTATGGGGAAATGATTAGTAGACTTCAGATTATAGCCACTATAACATAAACCTGCTTTTTTTAATGATCTGTGAGTGAAATCCTTATCACTGGGGCTATGGGGACCAGTTGTAGGTAACAATGCCCCTAATCACTCATACATAGCTTTTTGTTACTGCACACTTGTCTAATACTTCACATGCGGTCTTTTTTAACAAGAGACTTTTTATCATCCTTCTCTCTGTTAGGCAATTTGGGTTATAAGAACCTGTTGCTCAGCTTCCAACCGTATTCTGCCCGTGCACGTGAAAGTTCCATGGCACGGGTGATGACTCTGCTTAGGCGTGTATACCTCACTAGCACTACTCTCCTGTGTCATTTCCAGTCAGGCCTGCAACCCCTTGCTTATTGTTTATTCTCTTCTGAGCCATTTGCCGTGAGGTCACACATCTCAGCTGTCATCACCATCATAAGAGACAAATGAGAGTTGCAGTGACATGGCCTTGCCCAGGCAGTGTTAATCCCATATCCCTCTGTGGGATAATCTCCCAGACTATAATACAGTTGAAATTGCTGTCAGCCTCTCATCAGGCCACTGTAGGCTCCAGTGAGTTCCAACACAATGAACAGATGCCCCGTTTAATGGTCCAGCAGAAAGACACCTGCGCTAATTATGAAACAGATATGTATCTTATAGCAATGAAAGTGCTGCCATTATTATAAGTGAAAGCGATGAATTGCATAACATCTAATTTGTTAATGGCGTAATGAAGAAACACTATCTCATGTTAGGGATGACTTATGTCCTGCCATTTTATTTTACCGATGGCTATTTTATTGAAGTTTAGCAGTGAATCTGGGTTCCCAAGTATTCACTCATTTTAAGGTTTTTGTTTGTTTTACAGGGGCAGTTATGCCGATTCTACCACAATGTTCATAAGATGCGGGAACAGAGGACTCTGCAGTGGGTGCATGGGCTGCACCAAGCCTGGGACATAGAAGAGCTGGTCAGTCTGGGCAGTAAGCTACGCTCTTGTGCATACTATGCAGCCCGGGAGCTCATGCAGGATGCTTGCATTGTTTTTTGCCCGTACAACTACTTGCTGGACCCCCTTATCCGTGAGAGTGTGAGTTTCTTTCCCAGTCAGACCAGAAGGCTGATTTATTTAAAAAAAAAAAAGTTTGATTCTAAAAAATATTTCAAAACATGTTTTAATATGTATGGACTAATTTATAGGAACCT
>JAOUQY010000051.1:15403180-15426828 GCA_028566355.1 Doras micropoeus
GTGTAAACCTACAAAATGTGCAGGGGGTTGAATATTACTTGGAGGCACTGTATATATATATATATATATATATATATGATATGATATGATAGTAAAATAATAAAAATATCTTTGACATTATTAAGGATTTAAATGTTATGGCTCAATGTCTTAAAATCTTTCCTGGGAATCTGTCCTGGTGACCTTTTGGCTCTACGCATGAGCCTCTGAACACACAGTACCTGTCACAAGCAGTTAGGCAGCCTTGGGAACTTGTCCTCAGAACAGGAGCTGAACTTTTCACTTGTTGACTTTAAAAGGTAAACTTTAAAAAGGAGAGTGGTGGGTGGCAGACAACACCCTGGCATTTGTATGGCAAGACTCATGTCATTCAGTGGCTCATTCACTCCATCCCATGCCCTACTCCTCCACCCAAAACCAAACAAAGCTGCGGGTAGAGGTTTATGAAAGCTCTTCAGACCATGACGATCACCTTCATGGAAGTATCAGCCTCTGCCTCTCACCTGTTCAGCTTTGGGTAGTGCCGTTGGGTCTTGTTTCAATCAGCGAGATGCTGTGTCTCTAGCAGCTTTTGTATAACATTTTTTATATTCGTTTTTAGATGACCTGGCAATTAGTATTGTATTTTTATAGTTACATTTACAGCATTTAGCAGATGTCCTTTTCCAGAGTGTCTTAAAGAAGTGCCTCAACGAAAACATATTCTCATCCTAGTTCAGTACATCAGGGACTATAAATACCATCAATCTAAATATTTTTAATGTTTTAGATTTGATTTCAATGACCTATTTAATATCACATGCTTATCAAGAGATAAGGTTTTAGTTTTACAGTTTTGTCATCTTCTAATTTGATTGAGGTTTTGTGTTACATATTTGGTTCAGTGTTGAAAATCCAATTCTAGGAACCAGAATGTTTTTTATGTTTAAATCCGTGTTTTCATTTGGGATACAGGTTGAACTGAAGATGAAATACAATGATCAGCACTGTAAATCCAGGGGCCTTCTTCCTGGAGGCCGGTGGTATGAGATCCAGGCCTACCGGGCCCTAAATCAGGCTTTGGGGAGGTATGTATTAGAGATTTGTAATCAGATAGTTGGTGAATAATACTGATGGCTTAAATATGAATATTTCCAAAAGTCTTAGAATTGTATCACACTTACTGTAATTAGGCTGTAAAGAAATGAAATAATATGGAGCACTTGAAAAGGATAATGTGCTAATTGGAATGCTGTCTACATTTAGAGTGACTGTTTTGAATCAATTCTTTTGTACTGGCAGTTGCTGAAAATGAATGTAGTAAGGAATTGATGAGTATTGTGTTTTTTTTTTTTTTGATCATCATCAATTTGCTCTCTATAGGTGTATTCGGCATAGAAATGACTGGGGTGCACTTATTTTAGTGGATGACCGTTTTAGAACCAACCCCAACAGATATATCACAGGTAAACTAATGAGGAAAGGATTTATGCTAATTCTGATTGCATCTATGTTTTCATGTTGCTGTCTTTGTAAAGAATGTAGTTCTGTCATCGCATTTATGTGTAGTTGCACGTCTGCAAACACTAGATGGTGATAGTGGTCTTTTACTATGAGATACCCGTGTGTGAACAGTTGCCAAATAATGTGTACATAAGGCCTCTGCTCTTTTACATGCAGTGGTGAAGTCAAAAGTGTTGATTGCATGAAAATCTGCACTATCGTTTGCACATAGTGGTCAAAACAGCACTGAGGACACCTACCGCATGAAAGCTTATACATGTGGATGATCAAGTGGTGGAATGGTTATGGAAATAGAGAGCAGGGATGTGGTTAGTCTAACACTCTCTTTCCACATGCTCATCCTAGGCTTGTCCAAGTGGGTGCGTCAGTTGGTGAGGCATCATGACAGCTTTACTAGTGCCATGCAGTCTTTGGTGTCCTTCTCCCAGAGCCAGCAAGGAGAACTAGAGAGCCCTAGTGAGGTGTTTGCTCAGGCTAACCCTGAGTCCCCCAGGGCTCAGTCATCTGCTTTACAGTCGTCTCCTGAGCTTCCAAAACTGCACCAGTGCCTGAGCTCAGAGGGTCAGATTACCGTCCCCTCTGTCAGCCACCCTTCAGAAGCAGGTACATGGTCTCAGTCCAAATTGCAGTCACTTTTTCTTTTCACATAAAATAATACTTCTGTGATGATAATCTCTATCCACCATGCCTGTAGATTGTGTGTTCACTCCAGACAAGAATTCTGACGCCTTTGCTTGTGGGAGGGAAAAGCAGAGAATACACGGCTATGTCAGACTAATTCAGAACTATAATTGTCGCACAGTGAAGGCCTTCAGGGGTGGACAGTTCATAAATTCATTATCTAGCCCACCTGGCAAAGTGAAAACTCCATTGTGTTGCCCAGTCTCCTGATTTGTTTGCCCGGAAACCTAAATGAGTATGTTAGCTAACATAGTATTATAATAATAATATATGGCCAGCGAGTGTGCTAGTTAAACACGTTAATATAGACTAAAGGAAACGTTCCTGGGGAGGGGGTGACTGTGTAAATATATGTATATGTATAAATAGTCAACTCCACTCCAAAAAGTTTTTTTGATGTAACATTGTATTTGCAACACTGACAAAAACTCAGGGTGTTCTCTCGCTGCAAGTAAAAATATTATTGAAGTCTGGCTTCTTTATTTTCTATCAGTATGTTTGACCGTGAGGTGTGTTGTTCTAGCAGGATAGGCGTTTCACACCAAAGTGGATTATGTTTAAACATTCATACTAAAAGTTACTAAGTGAGATTTATTTTCTTTAACACACAAAATGTTTGTGTGTTTCCTGTTTACTGACTGCCCCAAGAATGTAGTGTGTAGAGAAATGTAAACCTTTAATGTCTATAGATGCTTGAGATGATTCTTACCTAGTATTACAAAATGTATTTTAGCGAGTCACCTTTATTTTTATAGCACATTTAAAAGACAGCCAGTGTCGGCCACAAGAAGTGCTGCACAAGAAAATCGACTTAAAACACAAATCAAATCAAGCCAAACATGAGCTACTGATGACAAGACAAGGTCACTAGACATATAATCCTACATATAATGACATGTATATCATATAAAGACATATAATCCTACATATATAACAGTGCTGACATGCCTGCTGTTTCTTATCTGATGTTCCTGAAGCACAGTAGTTCAAGTAGCTGTTTTACATTTCTAAATAAATAACTTAAATAACTAAAATACTTGTTCCTTTGTATGTATTTTTCAGAGGCGACTTTTTGTGAGCTCATAGCAAGTGTTTAAAGCCTCCTTTTGTCTTTATTTTTGGTTAGGTTACCAGAAGCCTTCACAGCATCAGTCAGAATCACTAATTCCTCAGTGTAATGTGGCTAAAATCCTGCCAAAACCACAAACACTGCCCACTCTTTTCACCTCCACGCCAGTCAGTTCTCGATTCAGGACCCCTATCTTCCAGTCTAAAGACTCCAGGAAGGACCTGGACCAGTGTGTAGATTCAGCAACTGTTAATAAGGACACAGTTCCTGCACCTGATCAGGCAGTGACGGATCAGCCTGAAGTTGTTCGTGAGAACAAACCGAACGAGAATCCACCTCCTCTTCAGCCTCTAGCCCTGTCCCCTGTCAAGACTCCTCCGTACTGTATTTCCAGTCAGGAAACGATTGTAGCCGGACCTGAAGATGTCGAAGAGGAGGACCAGAGTATCTTCTACACCCCAGAGCTGTTTGAAGGTGAAGATGAGGAGTCCGCTGAAGCAGCTATAGAGCAAGAGCAGGTGTCAGCTATGGCAGAGGAAACTCCTTTTCAGATGGAACCAAATGGAAAGATGGCTGACAGACAGCCTGAGGAGTTGTTCTGCTCCAAGAAGGGCGAAAAAGGGACCTGTGATCTTAAAGGAAATACTGTGTTTCTTGAAAGAGACTGTGTTTCTCCTAACAGAGACTGTGTGTTGACTGAGAGCGTAGCGGAGCAGGCAGGGCTGAGCTGTAGTATAGGCAGTGAGGACAGGGCCACACAGCAACACAACAGCAGCAGCAGCAAGTCACATAGGCTCTCCAGGTCCAGGCAGAAAGCATCAAGCAGAGAAGCAGGTAAACTCACTGCCTACTTCCTACCTGTCTCTCAGGGGAGTCAGCCACAGGTCATTGCAATTGACGACTGAAAAATGGTAACATTTCTGGTAAATAAATATAACGCTGTACCATGATAAATAAATATCTTTCTTAAAATGGTGGTGAGAGTACTGTGGGACTGCAAACACACAGGGTTAACTTGCAGAGCTGATTTTAACATGCTCCTGCGATTTCTTTTGAACTGCAAGCGCATTTCCCTAAGCTTCAAAACATTGTGGTGCTGATTTTAATGAGTGGACCTGTAGTGTCTCTGAAGGGGAACGGGTGGAGCTGAAAGGTTTTTATTATTTTTACACCAACATTACAGGCCAGTAAGATTTGACTTGTTTGTTCTTTGAATACAAATAAGGCAAAATTTGTCTAGAGCTAGTCAGAAGGCCAGATCAGGACAGTAAATCCCCACAGAAAGCTCTTGTTTTTTAACAGATTAATATGAACATGCAATAAAATAGAAACTGAATTCTCTTTTTATAGTGGTGGGTGCTATGGTGTAAAATCCCTGAACAGGTTTTTTTTCTACGCTTCACGTTTTAAGTGAATGTTCAGATTCAAAAAAAGTGCACATGCACTCTCGGATAATCTGTGCTTTGGGCTTTTAGTGGTGGAAATCTGTGTACAGTAACTTCACCTCTGCCCTGAGGTAAATCGCTTTAAAGCACTCTCAGCACTAGAGTTTCTTTCCCTTTGTTGTCTGTCTGGCATTGGATTTGAATGGGTGTGGCATGGGAGAGGATAGAGGGCCATTTTTCTCTTTTGTTTTTAATGGGAGTGAATGTTTTCATTTTGAATCCAAGGAATGCACATGACAGAAAAATGCAGACACTTGATGTTTTCCACAATTGACCATTATCTGATAAGAACTTCAGCTCAGTTGATGTAGATTTTTTCTTATTTCATTCTTAATATGAACACAACTAAAGAGTGTTTCTCTTAAGCCCTTTTTTATGTAGAATTATAACCTGACCACTTTTTTTATAGCAATAAATCATTGAGCATTATTGGAGCCCTTGTCCTGATGCTGGGGAATAATTTTGTCTGGCAAACTCTTCAATTCTGGTGGGTGAGCTGTCTTGCTCAAATTAAATGCTATTAGCTTGACAAGAATTGTCTTTTTAGATGGCTTTACGCAGTGATGCCGTTAATGTGGGGGCAACAGGAACAGGGAGGGAAAGCCTTTCAATTAAAGCTCATCTGTCTTCATCTGTGTTGTGCCAAGTGATTGTAATAGCATTGTGGGAATGGCAACTGCTCCATTAATATCAATGCAATCTTGTGCAAGAGAGGAATGTAGGAATTAACTGTTCGAGATATTCTAACAAGCTGTCTGCACCCATGCAAAACGTACCACTTGGCTAGACTGATTCTTTAGATTCAGATTTTTTTAAAGGTAACATATATATGTTTATAAGAGTTTAATATGAATCCAGCATAAAGTCATTACACAATGTTACTATTTTTTGAAGGTCCACTGAATGTGGGTCTCTGTGTAAGTATGCTTCAGCCTCACTTTCAGATTATGTTCACCACTGCAATAAACAATGTCAGTTAAGCACAACTTAATAAGAAGCCTTTATAATGTGTTGTTATTCCGATAATTGACTAAATAAATGAAATAGATTCAGACATTTGGTACTTTGGGAGTACTGTATTTTCCCCAAATACTGGGAATCATATGTACAGTTACTTTCTGAGGTTCTTACTAACTCTACTTGGTTTGGTAGGTCACAGTGAAATGGAGAAGAAGAAGGAGAAAGTTTTCAAACGCAGAATGCGAGGGAATAGTCAGGTTCCTCCACAATCTTCAAAAAGCCCAGCCCAGACTCTTGCTTTACCTCTGGTCCAGGATGTTGTAGCTCAAAGCAGGGATGAAGTTACCACAGAGGCCCAAGTAACAATGGTGTTGAAAGCAGAGAGTATAGAGGAATCTGAATGTCAAAGCAGCTCCAAGAGCATGCAGGCCTCAGTTTTCTGTATGCATGGTGGTAATGCTAAAGCAAAGAGTACAGCTCTGACAGTGAGGAGAACTACAAGGAGGGCAACAACAAAGAGGAGGAGCTGCGCTAAACCCACAGCAAAGGACTGTCATGAGGTCACTGCTGAGGGTCAGTCTGCAGTTAGCTATGAAATTGCCACTCCAGAGCCACAGACTAGAAAAAATTGGCTCGTATCCAACGAGAAGAACAAGTCTTTTCATCAGACAGGAATAGTGGGTGATGTCTCAGGTGTTTCTAAGAGAGGTAGGAAAAACGTAGGGTCTTATACCACTTAATAAATAAATTAAGGTATCATCAATATTGTACAAAAAGATGTACAGTATTTGTCAGATTTTGTAATGTAGCCCTTCTTGTTTTGAAGTTACCTTTTATGTGGTCAAATTTACAGGGATCAGAGTTCAAAGGTCATGTGTAAGGAAAATCAGGCAGATCAGTATAGTGGAAAAGGATAAAATCTGTAAAATTAAGCCTCATAAACGACAGAAGGTAATTTTTTTTTAATCTATAGGCTATGCAGAGTGCTGAGATTTTTCTAAGTGTTACCCTAGGGACAAGTGCTTTTCTTTTCTACCAGTTTCCCAGTGGTTCACCATGTATGAAAGGACTTCACTGTGGTTTGTGCCAGACAGAGCTCCTTCCTTTTGCTCAAGGTTAGTTGATCTATTATTGTAATAATAGATATAGATATAGAATAGATATTGTAATCAGCACATTGTTTGAACTCACCTGTTTTTCAAGTGCTCAAAAATATTAGAATATGTGAATGACTGATATTTCTTGTTGCCCTGGTGTGCCATGATAGATTCAATGTTTAGACAATGAATAGCTCTGAATGTCTACTCAGGGTTTGAGCCCTGGCTTTTGCCTGTGCAGACTGCATTTCTTAAAATAGATAAACCAACATGAACACCAGTGAACTGTCAGTGGGAGAAAAGCAAGCCATTTTGAAGCTATGAAAAGATGCATTGCACAAGCACTGGGCATAGCAAATGCAACAATTTGGAATGTCCTGACAAAGAAAGAAACCACTGGTGGACAGGTTAGACAAGGAAAACAGTCGATGACAAATATTGTGAGGACCTTAATCCAACTGAGCATGCAGTTCACCTCCAGAAGAAGAAACCGAAGGAAGATGTCTCCAAAAACAAAAACTAAAAATTTTATCTGGAAATGCATCAAAAACTTCCAGGCTTGCATCAATGCATCAAAGACTTGGAAATGCATAAAAAATGTATTTGGTGGATGCTCCTTTTATACTTATTCTTGATGACATCACCTGTTACCGGTTAAACTGCTAATTGTGGAACCTTCCAGAACGATTACAGTCCTATTTTGCCTCTGTTCCAACTTTCTTTGCGTGTGTTGCAGTTGTCATATTCTATTGCTTTTTTTTTTAGATTTACAAAATACATTTAGGATTCTCAGTGAAAACACTGAAAATGTCTGCTATGTACTTTTATCAGTTAAATAAATGTTCAAGCTATTTTACAAATTATTTTATTATATTTTTTTTTATTGCATTTTTAGGAACTGTCCCAACATTTCTGGAAGCTTTCTGGTTTGTACTTTGACTGTCTGCTTCAATACCTTTGCTTACCTAAGAATTGGGTGATGTGCTACCAAAGGTTCCATGTTCCAAGTTGTTGTACACATCTAGATGTAAAGATCAGGAAATGAAATCTGAGAATCTGATCTGTTGTCTCTTATTTAGCAAAAACAAAACAGTTGGTCTTGATGTTGAAGATGCGCTCAGCAAGCACTGCAGTATTTTTTGGGAACACCTGAACACCTGCTTATTCATGAAACTCTCTCAGCCAATCACGTGGCAGCAGTGCAATGCATAAATGGAGAAAAATGTGATCTCTGTTATTTTGAACATGGCATGATTGTTGGTGCCATATGGGCTGGTTTGAGTATTTCTATAACTGCTGATCTCCTGAGATCTTCATACACAATATTCTCTAGAGTTTACTCAGAATGGTGCAATAAAGAAAAAACATCCAGCGGGAGCTAGAATGGCCAGGTCGGCTTGCACTGACAGAAAGCTTAAGGAACTCGGATAAACACACTGTACAATTGTGCTTGGACTACTGACCCAAAGGTTGTGAGTTCAAATCCCACCACAGTCAAGCGGTCACTGCTGGGCCCCTGAGCAAGGCCCTTAACCCTCAACTGCTCAGTGCTGTAAATAAGATAAAGTGTAAGTCGCTCTGGATAAGGGCGTCTGCCAAAATGCCATAAATGTAAATGTAAATGCTGACCAGAAAAGCATCTCAGAATGTACAACATGACAAACCTTGAGGCGGATGGGCTACAACAGCAGAAGACGGGTTCTACTCATGTCAACCAAGAACACTAAGCTGAGGCTGCAGTGAACACTGCAGTGAATGCCACAACCTATTGGACACAATTTAGCCATCTTCCTCCAGCATGATAATGCACCAAGTCACAAAGTCATCTCAGTCTGGCTTCATGAACATGACAGTGACTACAGTGTTCTTCAGTGGCCTTCCCAGTCACCGGATCTGAATTTCTTACAACATCTTTGGGATGTGGTAGAACGGGAAATACGCAACACGAATGTACACCTGATGATTCTGCAGGAATGGAGTGATGCAAGCATGTCAACATGAACCAGAATCTCAAAGGAATGTTTCTAATGTTGTGGAATTCATGCCTCAAAGAATTGAGGCTGTTTGGAGAGCAAAGGAAAGCTACACAGTATAAGTATAGTGCTCCTAATAAAGTGCTCAGAGTGTGTATATTCATACCCCTTTAACTTTAAATCTAACCTTTTATTTATATGCCCTTTATATAATAGTGGTTTACAGCCACTAGCTTGTAGCTACAAGTCTTTTGCTGCATAATAGGCACATACTCATGTATATATTTTATCTGGTAGTAAAGTGAATAAATATGATAGAGGTATGTTATTTCAATATGAAATATAAACCCATGTTCAGTGTTTTTGTCTCCTTAGGTGTAGTACAGAGTGTGCTGTGTGAACAAGTAGAAGTGTCTGAGTTAGTGGAGAGCTTGGAGCAGTGGGGTGAGAGACCACAATGTCTGTGCAGTCCCTTAAGAGCCACTCGGTGTAATACCAGTTCACTACTAATGGTGCAGAACAGCTTAGCTTTACAGACCCTGCGCTGTTCACTTCAGCCCTACATACCCGAGTATAAAAAAGGTGAGCAGTATTGTGTTGCATCTGTTTTTACCAGAAGTGTTTTCTAGACTCATTTTAAGATGGTCTGAATGATTAATGAGTGATCATTGAAAAGTACAGACAAGAAATCAGCATGTATAGTCTTGTATATTTTTGCTCTTAAATGTGTCTCAACATTGGTAGAATTTTTTTTTTTTATCTATTACATCATCCCTTTATGCCTTCTAAGAATACTTGGCACCGAGGCAACACAAAATATCAGAAAAGCACTCTCTAAAGAACTGATTTGTGTTTGTTTGTTTTTACCCTATTGAACTGCACAATGCTTAAGAGCCTCTGATCGTTTGATGCATCTAGTGTTTTCTATTTCGATATTTCTGGTGAAGAGGGACTGAAATGTGTCGTCTTATTTTTTTCCCTACTCTCTTTTTTCTTTCTCTGTTTGCTCACTGTGTGCATACAAACCCACACATACAAAAGGCTTGTGCTCATACAATGCAGTATGGAACAAGGCCAAGTGTTCAGTGACCCAGCTGCTGCAGTGTCAGAGTTGTGCGTCTGATCGCGTCGATTGTGCCGTCATCATGGCAGTAGAGGTCCAGCACCCTAAGGACCCTGCTCTTGACCAGGTAGTTTCACTGTCAAATTTTGTATCAGATGAATCATTCTTGTGGGGGGGGGGAATACACACAAATATAAATCTATGAACAACAGACAACACTTGTAATTTTTTTTTGTAGGAACATGATGCTTAATCTCAGGTTTAGTTTAATAAAACCAGGTTCTCAGGCTTTTAATCTGAAATTACATTTTATGAATTAAAGGCTTTAATAAGGTATTACAGGGCCACTTGCAGGAACATGTATAAAATTAAGGTTAATGTTAACTTACATGCCCTTACCTGCTGTTGAGCTAAAATGCACAGAGATGTGTTGAATTTATTATATTGCTGAACCTCAACTAGATCTTTAAAGTACATCATTCATTTTCAAAGCACGGTGAATTAAAAAGAAGTGTAATGCGGCAATCATCAACCTAAATGCGCTGGTGACAATAGGCTAAAAGATAAAGTTAAGTTCTAGATATAGTAACATTAGCTTGATGTAAAAGGGACCAGAAATTTGTCTCAGGCTTACAGACTGTGGATTCTGAGGGTTGGTATCTACATGATTTTGTCCATTAACTACATTCTCTTAATCACGTCATTTACAAATGTACTACAGTTGCGCACACAGCATGACCATGTCATGCGGAAAATGCAGCCTTTCTGAAGAGGCACATAATTATGCCCCATTCTCCATTGCCAGGATTTTAGTTTATGCCTCCCACCAGAGCTAATAATATGATCAGATCACATGTCAGTAATTGCAAATGATCTGTTTGGCATTTTACCTGCAGTTCCAGATAATCCCACCAGTCTTATATGCAATTGCGGTCCAATGATACAGTGAGTTGCAAAAGTCTTCAACCCCCCTGAAAGTCGTCACCATTTTCAACATTTATACATATTTTCCCAGTCAGTATTTCTACTGCAAATATTTCTTCTCTAGCATATTTCCATAAGCAATATATTATATTTGTCTGCTAACTTTAATAAATTAAAAACTGAAATATAAATGTGCAGTATTCAAAGCCCTTTGCTTTTGAGTTCTAGTGATACATTTTACACAAACGAAACAGAGGTGCAACTTGTTTGGCAATAACGGATCATAATTAGCTACTACCTATGAGTAGTTAAATCAGAGCTCTCCTTCTGGATATAAAACTCATTTAACTGTCATCAGCCAGGTTGAGAAATAACAGGAGAAATTAAGACTTAAGAGACTATGTGAATCAAATGCTTAAGTCAGGAAAAGACTCCAAGAAAATATCCACGTGTTTTCATGTCCAATTGAGCACCACTGGATCCAAGGTATAGGAATCTACAATGTTATGAGCTGTCCATTAAACTGGACTCTACTGGTGGGTGGCAAAAAGCCATTGTTTTTAGAAGAGCCACATTAAATGTATGGAGGTTGCTTAAGATATGGAAAAGGGTTTTTATGTCTAACACTGCCAATACCTCAGGAAATACTATCCCAATCATGAAATATGGCAGTGGTAGAATCATGATGAGGGGATATTTCTCATCTGCAGGATCTGGGAAACTTTTTGGAATTGAATTGAGAGTGAATGGAAATAAATTCTACAAAAAATTGCTGGAAAACCTGTTTGCTGGAAAACTGAGGTATGGAATAGGCAGGAATACCTCCCAGTAGGACAATTACCTGAATCAGAAGGCTAAAGCAGCACTGGAGTGGCTCAAAATCATTCATTCATTCATTCATTCATTCATTATCTAAGCTGCTTATCCTACTACTGGGTTGCAGGGAGGGGGAGGGTGCTGAAGCCTATTTCACCACTCACTTTGCATCGCTGAGCTTTCACACAGACAGACACATTCACACACAGACGCATACTTAGGGGCAATTTAGTATCTACAATTCACCTATCTGCATGTGTTTGGACTGTGGGAGGAAACACACACAGACCCAGGAAGAACATGCAAACTCCACAGAAAGGACCTGGCCCGGGAATCGAACACTTCTCTCTGTAGAGGTGGCTCAAAAAATTTGTCTGAGCGATTGCCATGTTTCCTGGATTGTCTTGTTTCGGCAGTGAAACTTTAGCATTAAGCGATGGCTTTCAGCCATTGTTACTTGTATGAGTCCCTGATTATTTGGACCATTGTACTAGGACCTATTGACACACACCACTCTGATCATCTTCTTCTGACCCATTTTAAACAACAGTACCTTTGCTGATAATGTTCTTCATTCTTTCTGCGCATCTCGGAACCTGGCCAACAACGATCAATCTGATTTTATCCTGTATTCAGCCATGTGTGCATCCTATTGACACTGTACAATAAGGCAATCAATATCAGTGCCTTATTGTACAATGTCAGTAGGTTGCATAATTTGTCAATAGGTAATGCAAATTAGCATAAAACCTAGATTGCTAGTTTTTGACCAGCTGAGGCTACCACTTATGTCTTTGTGTGCTGAGATAGTCCTCATTGAAGCTCATGTGTTCAAAGATGACAGATGTAGGGTGCTTAATATATGTATGGAACAGTCGGTGAAATGGTAAAATAAATTAGCAAAACTCTAAAAGGACTTCAGTCACTGGAGCATGCATGTGCAATTTCTTTCCTATTACTTGTAACTTCATTACTGTTACTTCTCCCCTCGCCTTAATAACAGCATCAGTCCTGTCCTGTAAGGACTCATCCAGTTGTCTTGAATCCTCTGTTCCAAGTAAAACATTTTTATATATTTTTATATTGGAATGATATCCAATGATTTTGAAGGCCTGTCCAAGTGTACCTGTCTTCCATCATGCACATTGAAACAGTCTTTTTATCCCAGAGTATATGTGTTTATCTCATTAGTTTTTTTCTCCCTCTTCACTTTTTCTATAAGGTGGTTATGCTAAGTGCGTGACCGGTGCTTTGCTTTCCCCATGAGACAAAGTGCCTCTAAAACTTTCACATATGCTACTGATTTCTGGGAGCACTGAATGGAGAGTTTCAGCAGTTCACATCTCTGCTCTTGCTGCCACATTGCAGTTCTGAATGTACCTGGGATTAGCTGAGCTATTTGCTTGGCAGACTGCTGGCTGTGTTAAGCCATGGTTATAGATTCTGTTGGAAGAAAGAACAGTCCCTCCCATGTAAGGTGCTAAATAACTGGGTTCCTCTGGAATTCTTTCCTGTTTCCCAGGTATCAGACCGGAATTCCTTGAGCTGTAGCATAAATCAAGAGTTGTAGAAGTGTTTCTTGCAGACAAGCTTGTTAAACTGTAACAGAGATATTTTAGCTATGTTCATATATTTTACCTTAGGCCATTACTCTCTTTTTTATACAATAAGAAAAAATAAGAAACTGCTGTATGTTCTGCCTTGTGCTTTTTCAGAGCATACTGCTTTTTGACTTTTGTCTAAATTGTCTACAGTTATTTTCAAGAATGTATTTACCACAATATCCAGAGAACCACAGTAAAGTCAGAATTGCAGGAACATACTAAACTTCTCAATGATGCATCTATAAAAATATGCACTTCTCATATACATGACCTCAGGAGTACTCTAAGCTTTAGTTAGGCTTATTTATTTATCTACACAGTTCTCCTTCCTGCTTAATGTATTCATTACACAGAGGTTGCAAAATCTTTTTATAACCCACATTGCTTGTCTAGACATGTGTTAAGAACGCTTATACTTGATGGAGCCAAAATGTTAAAGTAACATTTTCTTCTATGTCATTATTATTCTTCATTCATTTATTGATTGAGCTTCAGTTCCTACATTATCCTAAATATGATCCTGGTTAATCCGAGCATATCCTGAGATAATTGAGTGGCAGGTGCTTTTGGGAGGTTGGAAGAAACCAGAGAACCCTGGAAACTCCACCTAGACAGTAACCAGAGTTCAGGCTCCAACCAGGGACCGAATGCTACCCACTGCGCCAACCCATAAACCAGCAACCATTTGTTGCCTTGGTTACTACTGAACATAAACACGGTAAAACTGTCTACTGTAAATTTCTGTTAATTGACCTCATAGGCTGCAATGGGTATGAACAGATACCAGCATGTCAGGCATACTGCTTCTGTTTGTAGAGGAAAGAAAATCTCTCTTCGGTTTATAGAGACCTGACTCCTCCCTTCACTGAGTATGCGTCACAGCTTGCAAGTCCGTAAGGAAAGGAAGTGAAAATTGAAAGCTTTGGCAATACTAAGGAGGAAAGGTGCCTGTGCCCTCAAGACTGTAGGTGGTCCCTGCTTATGTAAATATTAGAAGTGCTGAGACATGGTATGTCAAAACATGCAGAGCTTCAAGTGCCGTACTAATGAATGGGGCCACATGTGAAGTGCCATTGCGGTTTGTTTAAGCAAATGAGCCCTGCTGACAGACATCTGCCTTAATGTGCAGGCTGAGACAACTCAACAGAATACACACATTCTCCCTCCCTCCCTCCCTCTCTCCCTCTCTATCTGTCTCACTCAGCAAATACTGCATGCATTCTCCCCCTCCCATCTCCTGTTCAAGCCTGGGTTTCATGGGGAAACCAACTTAGTGTCCTCTTTGCCTCATCACTGCATGTGCAACAAGTAATGTTAGTCTGTCATGGGAAAATCTACTGTTTATTTAGGACTCTTTAAGCTACTTAAATCCTTTCTTCTGTGTTCATTACAACACACCTACAGTGGCTCGGTCTATCAACTTTAGCAACATTTTCACAATTCTGACATTCCATGGGTGGAACCATGGGTTATAGACCTCTTTAAATATTAATGGAATTATGGAATATAACCTTTTTTTCATTTGGGTTGCACCATTATGAAAAACCCTCATTTACCCTATTATCAGTGAAAAAAAACATTGTTGAGCAGATGATATTTGGGTGAGCCATTCTCAGTACCGCAATGACACTGATACGCACGGCATCTTACTGGGTGTTGTCTTGTTATGATTGGATCAATCACGGCTGTGTGTATATTGTGTTATTCTTCTTAACATCTACTTTGTTGAGGCACTTTTTAGGTGTATTCTTAAACCATAGCTCATCTTTTTCCATGTGCAAATTTGTGTTAAGCCCTTGATCGTTTTTTCTTTTTAGGGATCAGTCTATATTTATGAACATATTTCTTCTTTGCATATTTTGTGTGCTACATCATGACAATGACTCACTGTGGATAAGATGCAAGTCTTAAAGTTTATTTTTATAGTTTCATTTATTCAAAAACCAAAAAATCTCAGTTTAAGATGTAAAGGTGATCATCGTCAGCGTATCATGGCTGTCTCACTGCTAACTGTGGAGTCATTTTAGCCCAGTGTCACAGTAAATTTGGAAAAGCTTTAAAAGGTGGCTCAGTGGTTAAGGTTCAGGGCTACTGATGAGAAGGTTGCCCCTGTTGGGCCCATAAATAAGGCTCTTAACCCTCTCTGCTCCAGAGGCTGTATACTGTGGATGGCCTACAGTATATTGTTGGGGTTGTGATATGTGAGAAAAGATTTTCACTGTGCTGTATTTGTATGTTTGACAATAAAGACTCTTTCTAAATGGCAAACAGGGTCAAATATAGGTTTGACTAAACTTCACTGTACAATCTGAACAGGACCTTTCATGCTGCAGAGGATAAAGGCTTGGTTTGTGGAATACATGTCATTTTTATGAGAGCAGTTTGAATATTTGCATGATGCCTTTAAATTTTCAAATAGTAATTAATTAATTTAATCTTCATTCAATTAAGACAATTAAGTTCAACAGAAGTCCATGGTCTTCACGTGGAGACAAAATTAGAATTTTTTTCAAAGTAGAATTTTATCTTTGGTGAAATTGGAGGTTTGGTTAGGACCAGTTATGTGATTTTCGAGCTCCAAAAAGAATGAATTATGACATGTCTGGAGAGCTCTGTAAAGACGTGTGCAGGCTTCTCACCTGAATCACACCAAAAACAAAGCAGTGTCAGTACACCCTAGAGCCTAGCTTCTTTTATCCATAAGTGGTAATGCCTTAGAAACTGAAAATATTATGCGTTATCATTTTCCAAAAAGGATGAAAGGCACTTAGGCCGTCAAAGGAGGCCTGCACTGGGGCTTTGTTTGCTCTGCCAAGCAAAGGATTACCTATGTAAAAGAGCAGAGGGAGGTGTCAGGACAGGTGTCTCTCAGCATTGAGAAGCTCAGCTGGCAGGAATCCAGACCCACTCACGCATCCGCAGCTCCCCTCCCTTCCTCTTCGTGTCAGTGCATAATACCTGCAGGCCGCCTGACAATAGGAGCATCACTGACAAACCAAGAGAACACCTCAAAAGCAAACAGCCACCGGTCAGTCACAAAAGCAAACCGGGGACTGCTGCACCTTTGTGCCTCTGTGTGTCTTAGTGCAAGCACAAAGAGCTGCAGTCCTGCACAGCAGGTGTCACATTAAAGTGCTGCTTTGATGTATTGTGCTTTTCTGTTGCTCTGCTGATCCATGTTTGCTTTCTCCCAGTTCGTTTCCAATCACAGCCAACACAACATTGTTTTTTGATCTGACAGGAAGGTGCTGTGCCTAGCTTTAATAAGTATTTGTAAGGAGTGATGTAAATATTATCCCATCCTTCTTCCTTTATTTGTGTTGAAACCTGATACCCAAACATACATGTTATTATCCCAGATGATATAATGTTATTATGATTATAAAGTATGTCATTTACTATGATTTATTGCTTCATAAATGCTAAGACTTGGTCATGAATGTAAATCATTATCCAGTTTTTCACATTTTTCATTTAGATAAATAATGTTTGGATTGATGAGATTCTGTACTTGCAGCCAGGAGATGTCAGTATTCTCCAGAGTAAACGTTCTTGTCTAGTGCCAAGGCCACCTTTGTTTCTAGCAAGACAGGTATGCTTTTGGTAGGCTACATGTCAGCGAACTTTCTTTTTCTCAAAGAGAGAACATGTCATTCTCTCTTTGAGAAAAATATTGCATGTGTGAATAAGTTTCTGTATCATGCTACAATTATTTGCTGTTCAATTCAGATTTCAATTTTACAACTGAAAGTTTATCTTCTGCAGCATTGATAAACTCACAGCAAGATAACTGAACCATCGTCTCTCTTGCTTAGAAACTTCTTAATGAGATTCGGGGACTTTTTTAAAACTCTCAAGCAGGCCCTCGGTGGCAGTAATTATCACAGAGTAATTTTAGCCCTTTCAGCCTCTTGATTCCCTCAATCGTAGTGTTTGCTGTTGTGCTGTTAAACACAGTTTTGAGGTGATGATGGATTGCCACATGGAGTGAACATGTCGATAATTGCCAAGCTGTAGATCCTGCAGCGCCAGGGAGCTGAGTGTCTCTGTAAAGCTTTGTTTGCTGGACACACTAAAGCTGGCAATAATGACAAGGCAAACAGGATTATTGACAGAGATACAAATGGTTCTTTAAGAGTTTCTTAACCAACTGTGAATGAAGTACCTACTCTGAACACTGTGGGAGGTACAGTACATGGCAACAGCACAGACTAGGTGAACCATTTAACCCTATGAGGGACAGTTAGATGTGTGTTGTTCATCCACCGGTGATGAGAAATGTTACAGGGAATGGCTTCCTGTCCAGCAGTGTCAGGCTCTGAAAATGGCAAAATGACCCAGATCCCTGTTCTTCACCATTAATATCAGATGGTGCTTCATTTTGATGTATTATCATTGTCTGCTAATTAGCTTTCATTTGTTGTTGCATCAGTGTTTGTCCATGAGGTTTGCCATAAGGAGACAGTGTGGTCGCATGTGATAATACTACATCTAATTGCCCATTTATGGCATTTAGCAGAAGCTATATCCAGAGCGACTCACATTTATCTTGTTTTTGAACTCATAACCTTCTGACCAGTAGTGCAATTATTTAACCACTGCCCTACCAATTATCCACATCTTTTAGAGAAAGTGTGGTGAAAGAAAGTGCAGTGCTCTCCCATTGCTCTCTGTCGCATCCTCTTTTCTGAGCTTTAATGGCTTGAGCACTCCCACTTCTTTTACTTCATTAATGCAGCTTGTGTTTAAGGAGGTAGGGGGTGCTGTTTACTAACACATCTGCCTGCATGCACCCTCCATTTATGGTCCTTCAACGTCAGATGGAAATGACTGCCTGTTTACAACCTCCAAGGCCCTTTCAAACATTTGCTTGATGGTGAGTGAATGCCATTTTTGCAAATGAGCCCAATGTCTTCTAGCACCAGCTTTGCATAGCTGTTCAAACTTTCGTCTAGGTGGTGGCAATCAGCAATACAAATACAGGCAAAAATCTCTCTCTTGTGGTAGGCTGATCTATTTCTGATCTTTTCTCTGACTCTATCTCACAGGCCCCATTGAAAAGGAAAAAAAGATTTATTTAAGCAGAAAGCTTTTGTGTTCAGCTTTGACTTGATCTTGCATTTTGAAGTGTTAAGAAGATTATGAAGCTGTGTTTGTGTGTTCAGAAAGTGCAGGAAAGCACACACTTTAGACATGCAAAAACTAATGGAGTGCCTAGAACAACATGGTTTCCTAGGAGACTAAGTAGTAGTAACACAAGCAAGTGGGAACCAACAACAACCTGTCAACACACAATGATGTGTGAGAGTACTTGACTAGGCCTGTGCAATCTGTTGGAGCCTAATTTTCCTCCTGTTTGCTTGAAGAAGTAGGGCATAGTTTTTAGAAAGTTAGTATACATTAGCAGAGGTGACATTTAATAGCAGTTTTTTCTCACTTTTCTGTAATTAATTATTTACTTGCTTTTGATTTCCATCGACAAGCTCACATTGTTTTCCTTGTGTCAAAAGGATACAACTGATATCCTTAAGTAAGTCAGGCATGGCTGTGTCTTCCTCCATAGCACTGTCTCTTTCATAAGCCTTTGATTGTTAGCCCTGCTCCGGTGTGCACGTTAATGGATGATGTCTCTGTCGTAAGCCTTTGGTTTTTAGCCCTGCTCCGGTGTGATGTCTCTGTCATAAACCTTTGGTTTTTAGCCCTGCTCCGGTGTGATGTCTCCATCATAAGCCTTTGGTTGTTAGCCTTGCTCCGGTGTGCATGTTAATGGATGATGTAAATTACCACTAGTCAATATTTATCTGGCTAATATTAAGAGTAAAGGGCTTTGCTTTTTGTTGAGAATTTGGTCCCACTAATACTAACTGCCAATAGCTATATGGGTGTTACCTCTAAGGCAGAAATAAAGCTCAGGGATTCCCCTCTCACACATGCTGTCACTTGACAAATGAGCTCTGCTCTCTCTTGTCCTTATGCACACAGTGCACGCACACACAAACACCCAGTACACACAGACAAACACAGGCACAGGCTATGAGACTAATCTGAAGTGTAAACAAGGGAGGAGTACACAGGGACTACAGTGATGTATTGACTTGGGGTTGAGGCTAATGTGGTGGACTTAAGCTGAGAGAGAGTGTGACTGAGTGAGTGTGTGTGTGTGTGTGTGAGAGAGACAGAGACAGTATTTTCTAAAAATGTGTATTTTAGTTTTTAGATTGCTGCCTTTTCCAGAAAAAGATAATATAAAGGGAATACATACAGAATGATTGGCGGTGTTATACCATTTACAGAGATTAGTGACTTGACATCTTGGACATTTCTTTTTGTGTTATGTGTGATGCCTTTGTTCATTTCACTGTAGTTTGGAATGAGTCTCTTACTACTGTAATATCTTAGTGCCTGTCCTGTATATTCATATGATTGACATACAGGGGACATCCCTTGGCCTCTTGCCATATTTAACAATAATTAAATAGTTACTCTTCCGTTCTCACCCTTTGGTTCTTAATTCATTGCAGCTTGCATTATTCAGTGTGCATTATTCAATCAACAAAAGTTTGGATACTTACCCAGGATGTCACATAATCCAGCATTAATCATACTCTGCTCCATCCTGTGTGGTACAGGAGTGCTCGATAACTCGGTGGATATAGCGTACGTCAGCCATTGGGACATCGAAGGCTCATCTCATTTCCTTTAAAGCTTATTTATGGGGGCAGCTTTATCCTGGTGGGCACTGAATAATATTACTTTGTCTTGTTTTTGTAGCTTGTTATGATCTACTTTTTATGATCAAATCTTTTACCCAATAGCTGTGACTCAAAGAAGGCCTGAAATTTTTGGAGTTCCTCACCCATCATTCAGATGATCCCACTGTAAAAGACATTGTTGGCATTCTAGTCCTTTCACTGTATCTCTGCATTCCAGCTGCATCAGATGGCCAGCCAGTGCATTGTAGGCTGTAAGGCTGGGGGAGATGGTGAGATAAAGGACCGTCTCTCAGATTTTCATGACGGTTAACTCAAATTACTCAGGATAGCAGAGCTTGGTGCTTGGGAGCTGGTGGTTCTTCTCTTAACTTTGGTTTGCTGGAGTAGGAAGGACCTTGCAACAAAAGCTGAAATTTTGTTATAGCAATGTATACACCAGTTAGATGTCACTGTCTATCTTTGTCATCAGTGTTGGCACATGGCAGTTTGCCGTATCTCCCCAGAGACGAGACATTAAGTGACCTAATTTATGGACGTTCATGAAAACCACAAGACATTTATGTATTCATTTATTTATTTATTTGCTTACTTGTTTACTAATTTCATGTGGCACTTTTATTATACCTGATGTTGCTTTACAATTATAAAAAAAAGTTAAAAGAAACCACAAAGTCAGAATTGCTTATAAAAGCAAGCAGCTCAGTAACATTATTTAAAACCTGTCACTGAGTTTAAACCACAGTGGTCTAACTGGTCACAGTCCCACTAACCTGCGTAGCTGCATTAACACTAGGTACTGCTGCAACAACTTTAACATAGATTTCTAGCACTGCATAAGTGCTACACAAAACAAGAACAGACACTTTGAGGCATAGAGGGTCAAGCAGCCCAGAGACCCCCCAGAACGAGTGTATCAGTCATTGCAAATGGACACTCGGAGGTGCAGAGCCCAGCGCCTCTCTCAACAACAAAATTGGCAGGCACCCTCAAAGCGATCAGGTGTTTCAATTAATCCACGGCTAGCAGACATACTTCATACTTGGAAGATGTAGGCCAGAGGAACTCCAGCACTCCATCACTACCAGGGTACAAATCCAACCGATGGCATAAGAGCAATAAAGCAACACAACAAATGTCACACAAAACGGACACATGGTAAGAAAAGTGCCAGAGATGGCAGGAAATATGCTGAGAAATGGCAGCCAAAATGACACCGCATACTCTCAACCTGAAAATGCAAATAAGTGAACTATGTATTTAAATTTGTTACAGATGGATCTGTTTGACTAAATAACTAATAAAAAACTCAATTTAGTTTTTAGCACCAGTTGTCATATGGAGCTCATGCTGGCAGGATAATGGTTCCCAGTCACAATCTAGTGGCGTTTCCTGTACTTACACATCTGATACCATGATTTAGCTAATTGTCATGTGCTTTAAAACTTGGACAATGTATGTTGGAGCATGGAAAACACTGTAGATTATTGGGGTTTATCAGCTATAGTGCTGGAAAGGGTTGGTCTGCTGTTAGCTTGCCAAATGCAGTTGTAATGAGAGGAATCGTCAAGTGGTCTCATTACTGTGCAATCCACAAACTGCTATAAAGAGCCCTAAGGAGATGATGCATTTACTTAATCCTTTACATTAAACTACATATTAAAATGACTCATTTATACAGTGAAAGTTAAAAAGTGCCTGAAATAAACCAGGGTTTGTGTGTTTTTGTAGCTCAACATATCTGAAAGTCTGTGAAAGTTATCTACTTTGTCATCATTTTACCAAGGCAGACAGCTATCTGTGCCATCACGTCTGAAGTCGGACACCTACTATCCTGGGGAAGAATTCCTTTACTGACTCTTTCCTGGCACTCTAGTACCCTGTGCATGCTTTCTTCTTTCAAAAACAGACATTCACAATCCCAATGTCTATACAATTTCTTGATTTGTTATTGTGTCAAGAGCTTGTTTTTTTGAGGTGATTTGCTATGTGCTACATGTTTATGCCTGAAGGCTGGTGATATGCGAGCCTGCCTTTATAATTCTTTATCTGAGGGATCAGAGATTAGTCATGTATGCACACACTCTCATACTCTGTCACTCTTACACACAAACAGTTTGCTTCTAAGCAAAGTAAGCATATTGGATTATATACTGGCCACATTAACTATACATCAGGCAATTCTTGTGCAATTTTACATCTTTAGTATGTTGTTTATCTATCGAGTCAGTGACTGATCATTAATTGTGATTATGCTCATTAGGAATGTATTGCTATCTCACCTCATCGGTTAAAGGACAAGCCTAAGCTGTGTGAGAACACTTACCCTGCCTTTTGTGATGACTGTCTTTCACTTGTTTTCTAGACAAAGGTGCCAACACTAAATTAGATGACAGACACACAAATAGTTGTAATACAGGAAGCACGTTCACCAACTCGTTGAATGATCTGACCTCACCTGTGTGCCGCCCTAGTGTTGTTTGCATAACGCCTCCACAAACATGCCTCTTTTCACACCACGGGTGCAGTAATACTGAAAGATGACATGATTAAGACACTGAAGGCACGATCAGTTCCCGATCTTATGTTTTATCAACACTGTTACTTTTCTACCATGCTGGCAGTGGTGACCATGTGTTTCAGAGATTTAAAAAAATCTCTTATTTTAATTTTATTTATTCAGCTTGATTGTAAATGCCTGTATTCTCTTAAGGGGTAAGGGGTTCGCTATCTTTCTCATTCCAAATGTTCATACCATCATGTGGATTTGTAATATTTCCTATGGACATGCTATATAGGTAGGATATTGTAACTAAAATAAAATTGACATAATTTAGTGTCTGATTGTAGAGGTGATGATTATATAAGCCTTGCAGGTGATAATGGGAACTTGACTCATGTGAGAAAGCAGGCACTAGTCTAGCTAAGCGGCTTTGTCTGTTTGTGACAGCTTTACCTAAGCTCATGGGATGATGACTTGTAAAGACTTATTGGAGCCTGAATTAAGGGAGTGAATCACTAAGCTTTTCTTTATTTGCGGGCGTAGGGCGACTGGTAGTGCACCAGTATGACACTGATAGCTGTCTATAGGCTCCTATACCTTTGCTTTGGCAACATTTGTAGCTAGAGGTATATAAGCAGACCCTAATCTACTGACAAAAATGTTGGTTTCATGGTCTAACCAAGGGACTTGTCAAGGCTGGATCTGTACACTGTATCTCTATGTGAAGATAAGAATTCAGAGAAAAACTTGCAGAGGTTTGAGTGAATGTTTGCTCAGGCATTCAAGATTTTTTATTTGCTTAGCCAGCCTGGATAATTATTTATTCTTCTCCACAGATTTCACAGACAATGCTCTGTAGGTCTCTAGCCAGGTATTCAGTCTTGGGACTTGTCCCTTCTTCCTCTACAGCACATTAAACACATTAAACTACAGTATTTGTCAGACTAAATACCTCACCTATGCAAGGGTGATCAGTTGCTGGTGAAGCATTAGGAACCAGATGAGATCCTATGGTTGTTTTTCCGGGGCTTCTCTCTCATCATTCATACATATTCCAGACTAATTATATTAAATTATACATTGAATTTATGCAGAATCTGCTGTTTCTACTGAATTGTTTAGATTTATATTATCTATATTAAATTTCCTATATGGAGTATCTGACACCTTTGTTTTAGTTACTTACATACAGTGCAGTAATTATTTATTACAGTGCATATGTCCACTTAAGGGGCGACACGGTGGCTCGGTGGGTAGCACTGTCGCCTCACAGCAAGAAGGTCCCGGGTTCGATCCCCGG
>JAOUQY010000051.1:15430760-15444931 GCA_028566355.1 Doras micropoeus
TTGGCGCCCTGTCTAGGGTTGTTCCTGCCTTGCGCCCTATGCTGCCGGCTAGGCACCGGCTCTCCCGTGACCCTGAATGAATGAATGTCCACTTAAGATTTATACACATCTTTTGATTTTGTACTTATAAATATGAACAAAAATATGCATTTATGTAGAGTTATACCATCACTGATCACTTTACTAGGAACACTCTGGTAATACCAGGTAGAGCCACACATTATTCACAATACAGCCTCAATTCTTCATGACATGCATCGCACAAGATGTTGAAAACATTTCTTTGAGATTCCAGTCCATGTTGTCATGAATGTATGGCAGATTTTACAGATGCACTTTCATATTGTGAATCTGCCGTTCAGATTCTGCCATCTACCACATCCCAAAGGTGTTCTCTTGGATTCAGGTCCAGTGACTGGGAAGGCCACTGAAGAACACCGAGCACATGTCACGTTCGCAAAACCAGTTTGAGATGACTTTTGGTTTGTGACATGATGCATTATTATATATTATTAACTTACTGTATAACAAAAACTTGTTAGTAAAAGCTGTGGCATTCAAGCAATGATTAACTGGTATTAACAGGCCTGAAGTGTGCCAAGAAAACAGTCCCCATACCATTACACCACTTCCACCAGCCTGGACTGTTGACACAAGGCAGGTTGGGTTTATGGATTCATGCTATTAGTGCCAAATTATGACCCTACCATCAGTGTTCCTCAGCAGAAATACGTTTTTCCAGCCTTCAACGATCCAGAGCCTGTGCCCACTGCAGCCTCAGCTATCTGTTCTTTTTTTATGCAGTTTTAGAAATAAAATGGCTGGTTAGTTTCACAAAGTACCTTGGAGAATCTGTAGCAGTTCTTCCTGAGACTTTCACTGTCACACTTCCTTCTGTGTTTGCAAGTAATCTCTGAGTGTTGATTATGTTGTTTTTGTCTGAAATGTGGTCTTTTATGTAATAAGTTTTTTCTTGTTTTTACTGACATACAAAAGATTTTTTGTTAATTTATGAAAACATTGTGTGGATATATGTACTGGACGTATATAACAAACAAAGATGTCTGAACTCTTATTTTCCCTCAAAGTAGAACCATACACATGATAATGTAAAGTGGTTGAATTACACATAAAACATAGTGTGTCCTATGTTTTGCAGTCATACAGTTTAGCCAGTAGAGGGGAATGACGCACTAGATGGTGAAAGCCAACAAAGGGGAGGACGGCAACTTCATTTCACGGAACATTTAGGCAGTTAAAGTAGACTTGCTCCGTTTTATCAAAACAGTCTCACTGGACCATCCCAGCAGTGTAGCCTTATTTTACATATTTTTGTCTAGAAGGTAAGGTTTTGTTATTTTGGTTTACAACCAAATATCTGTGTTCTGGAGATGGTTCTGGTTCATGTGAACAACATGTAAACCCAGCCTCAGGCTTAAACAAATTGGTTTTCCACTTCCGTAAATGAGTAAAGCCTTTAAAGGAGTGCTGGGGTGTGGGAGAGTAAAAAGACTGCAGGAGCAGCTTGAGGAATCCACTATTGTAAACACAATCTCTCTATTCATTTAATACAAATGCAAAGAGGGTGCAGGGAGGGAAGGCTCTGCCACAGCTATGAAACAAATCTTTAGTCTTTTATGTAGAGGGCATGAAGAACTTGCTGGGATTCTGGGAGCATCGTGAAGCAACTCCCATCTGTTTGTAGCAAATATTCCATCACAAACAACTTGTTCCTTAGAATATGAAATGTGTGGTGCTATATATGTTTCAATGAAATCTACAGTTTAAGTTTTGGGAACAGTAAGCTTTTAAATTTTTTTTAAATATAAGAGTCATTTCTTTGCTGGTTTACAATAACTTTATAGACATTAAAGAACATTAACATTAAAGACCAACCACATTTTTAAGAAAACCATACGATGCATGTAAGTACTTGTGACTAACTAAAAATCTTCTCTTAGTTGGTAGAACTACTACATTTAAATGACATACAGTTCTCCATATGAACAGTCAGTTTATCCAGGTATTCCTTAGGGTGCTTTCATCTATGCTGTATTTAGTCTATTTGAATTGAACTATTGAACTATTGAACTATTTGAATGGTATGTTTTCCTCTTTGGTGTAGTTTAAGGCAGGACAGAACACAGCATTCACATTTGTGAACCAAAGTATCTGGTCCAAGGCCATCAGAGGCCCTGTTCACACCTGACATTAACTTGCATCCTGGATGATCAGATTGCAAGGGGGTTACCATTAAGTAATGGTGTGAATGGGGTCAAGTAAGTCTCGAAGACGCATTGTGATCTGACTACTCAAACCACATTCAGAGGGGGTCTGGGACTCATATGGCCACATTCTTTTAGCACTATCTATGTAAGTGTGTCCTGGACCTTACTGATGGACTGCCTACTCAATTGACATCCTTTGCATACTCAAGTTCATATTCATGTGCATACCAATGGCATCATATTAAAGATCTGTATTCTTTTAATTTCCTACAGACTAGAGCTTTGAAGTTAATAATATAAAAGGTAATACCCACAGGAAAGGGATAGGTGGAGCCTACCAACAAATCATGTGATGAACAACTAGCATAAGCAGAAAGACAAAAAGTAAATAGACAATCACAATAAAAACTAATAACTCAATCAGTTCAAATAATAATAATCACCATGAAAAGAAGCTAAGCCCAGAGACAGAAATTACATGTAAATGCACATGTGAGGCCTGCACACTCGATGGCCAGGCACTCCTCAATTGACTCTCCCTGAGAACTTCTGGCTAATGTACAGCAAGGGGCACTCCTCCTCCTCTACCACCTGGGACAAAACGGCCCCCAGCCCTCTATAAATATCAAGTCTGAAAAACAAAAGGGAGAGGAAAGTCAGGTGAATGCACAGCGTCCATCGGGTGGACTGGATCTGGTGCTCTCTTTGTAGTATGGTCAGTCAGCAGGCTGATGACCTCTGAAAAATTGGTGGCACAAACCACCTGTAATAGCCAGCCAGCCCTAGGAACTGTCTCACCCTCTTTTTGGTATTGAGTCTCAGGCAGGCCACAGTCGCTGCTGTCTTATCAATTTGAGGATGCACCTGTCAATTACCCAAGTGGAAACCCAAATACCATACTTCCACACACCCAGTTGTACACTTCTTTGTGTTAACTGTGTGTCCTGCCCACCTCAACGATGTCAGGACAGCCCTCAGATGTTGTAAATGCCACTGCCAGTCATTACTGTAAATGATTTCATCTAAATATGCAGCAGCTTAGGCATTATGGGGACTCATTGAAACATTGCAGGTGCTCCAAACAATGCAAACAGAAGTGTGATGAACTGGTGTAACTCGAATGGAGTGGCCCTTTTTTCCACAAGATATTGAAGTCAATACCCGTTCTCTAACTCATCAGTGCGAGGACATAAGATACGTGTCTACTGTGGGACTCCTCAATTACACCCCATCTCAAGCATTGCCTTGAGTTCCTCCTGAACCACATTTTTTGTGTTTGAGCAATCAGTATGGGCAAACAACTGGAGGAGTCTTAAAGTGGTATTCTGTAATATTCCTGCAACATATCAGTAAACTGAGCCTCTTGTGTACTCTGGGACAGGGAGAGGTGATCTCTACAAAGGACCACCAGGTGAATTGAGGCACAATTTTTGGACTTACCTCTTGTCCCAACTCCTCCTGCTTGGGAACCATCATTGTTGAACCATCTTTCACCGTGATTTAAGAAGGTTGAGGTGGTATGTACCCCGTGTCTATCCATTTTCCAGACCTCATAGTTGATTTCTGTGACTTGCTGTGTGACCTCAAAGGGTCTTGCCACTTTGCAAGAAATGTAGAACTCAATACTTGCAGCAATATGAGAACTTTATCTCCCTGTGTAAGATCACGTAGCCAAGCACACCTACACTATATTGCCAAAAGTATTCACTCACCCAACCAAATCATTGAATTCAGCTGTTCCAATCCCTTCCATGGCCACAGGTGTATAAAATCAAGCACCTAGGCATGCAGACTGCTTCTATAAACATTTGTGAAAGAATGGGTCGCTCTCAGGAGTTCAGTGAATTCCAGCGTGGTATCGTGATAGGATGCCACCTGTGCAACAAGTCCAGTTCTGAAATTTCCTTGCTACTAAATATTCCATTTTTTATTATAACAAAGTGGAAGCGATTAAGAAGGACAGCAACTGAGCCACAAAGTGGTAGGTTATGTAAAATGACAGACCAGGGTCAGTGGATGCTGAGGTTGTCAACTTTCTGCAGAGTCGATCGCTACAGAAATTTCATACAAATTTCATGTGGCCTTCAGATTAGCTCAAGAACAATATGTAGAGAGCTTCATGCTTTCCATGGCCGAGCAGCTGCATCCAAGCCTTACATCACCAAAGACCATACAAGGCCGTCTGGCAATCTGATGGATGAGTCTGGGTTTGACGGTTGCCATGAGAAAATGGTACTTGTTTGACTGCATTGTGCCAAGTGTAAAGTTTGGACGGGGGATTATGGTGTGGGGTTGTTTTTCAGGAGTTGGGCTTGGCCCCTTAGTTCCAGTAAAATGAACTCTTAATGCTTCAGCATAACAAGAGATTTTGGACAATTTCATGCTCCCAACTTTGTGGGAACAGTTTGGGGATGCCCCCTTCCTGTTCCAACAAGACTGTGCACCAGTGCACAAAGCAAGGTCCATAAAGACATGGAAGAGCGAGTTTTGCTGTGGAAGAACTTGACTGGCCTGCACGGAGTCCTGACCTCAACCCAGTAGAACACCTTTGGGATGAATTAGAGCGGAGACTGCGAGCCAGGCCTTCTCATCCAACATCAATATCTGACCTCTCAAATGCGTTTCTGGAAAAATGGTCAAATTTTCCCATAAACACACTCCTAAACCTTGTGGAAAGCCTTCCCAGAAAAGTTGAAGCTGTTATAGCTGCAAAGGTTGGGCTGACATATTAAACCCTATGCATTAAGAATGGGATGTCACTCAAATTCATATGCGTTTGAAGGCACGTGAGCGAATACTTTTGGCAACATAGTGTATTATACGGCTGGACCTGTCATTCTTGTGCCTGCAGTAAATTATCCTGTGTTATTTGTCCCAGTGTGTGAAGTTTGGGTCACAGGTCTAAGACGTATTGAATTATGTTTTTGGTACTTAAAGGTCCCTCCTCCCAATTTTCTCTCAAACATCTAGGATGCCGCAATGTCTGCACAAGTATCTACACAACACTGCATGCGAAGATGTGAAGTGGCACAGCTTCAGACTATCATGTTGCTTAGTCCACTAGCAATGCCCTCACTCAGTATGGTTTATGGCCCAATGATGGTCCATACCTACTCTTTCGAATGGGACCTTGATTAATGGAAGGGGTTGCAATGACACTTTTGGAGTGGCCGGTGGATTCACCAGCTGATTTTGTTTTAGGAGGGCATCTACACTGAGGGACAAACTAGTCTGTAGCTATCTTACAGCCTCAATGGAAAACCAGGGGCTCCAAAGACCGTAAGATGTAACCACATGAAACCACAGATGTAAATGTAATCACTTTGAAAACTGTCAAGAGCAACACCTTCAAGAGCAACCACTCAAAACACCTGTGGAGCCAGGTCTAAACTTTCATACTTAGTTTTCCTGCTTGTGATCAGATCACCCAAGATGCATGTTAATGCTAGGTGTAAATAAGGCCTAAGTAAGCTGTTCTTGGTCCAGTTCCAGTTGAACTCTGGGTGTGGTTCAATTGCAGGGAATTGACCCAACCAGAAGTGAACTGAACATTGCATATATTTTGGGTGGCAGGAGGCATTTGTAAAGCTGTAAGCTGCCAAACTAGCCTAAAGGCACAGCTGTGGACATGTGAGGTGAATATTTGGATTTGGAACATTTTATCTGATCATTTATTGAGGTTTGGTTTGTTCCATATGGTTTCTATGTATATATGTTTCTGGCCAATGAATAAAAGAGGTTTATAAGAATGCTTACAGTCATACACACCACTCAGGCAATGTTTTTTGTTTTGTTTTTTTATTTCTTTCATTGAATGTCAGGTGAAACTAAGCTTAACAAAATAGCAAGTTAAACAAATGTATCAATTTGCACTCTTATTGGTACTTCACAAACAGGTTAATAGGCAACAAGCAATGCAGAGCCATGTCTTTTATAGGATTTCCCAGAGATTTTTGGAAGTGGTTGTATACCTCCTTGAATTTTTTTCCATGTCCACCATGAGTGGGTTAAAGCCATGTGACAGGGCAGGTCAAACTATTACAGACCCTACCACCTCCTTCCTCTTCATAAAACTCTTTATTTAACTAACCCAGGAGCTGGCAGGACTTAGCGCTTAAGCCTTCCCTCCAGCCATTGCCACTAAACAATTGTTAAGGTGAGATTACAGACAAACATAATTGGGCTTGTTAAAAAGTCAAACCTTACTTGGAAAATTTCAGTAAAAGGGAAAGTGTCCCAAATTATTGAGTACTGAACTGAACCAAACATTTTTTATGTTCCCGACTCAATACCAGCTAAGATTTTGTGGCAGGGGTATAGGAAGGACCCAAGACATGCCTCTACCAAATGACTCAACATCGTTCTGTGTCATGGGCTTATCCCTCTTTCACAGTGTCAAACAAGGTTACACATACGCACATACTAAACTTACAACTTTTTTTATACCAGCCATGAGATTCCTTTGAAGTCATTTGCAGACCTAGCTTCTGCATTCATTGGAGCCATCAAAATGGTCTCTGTGATGATGCCATAGTTTCTACAAACGTGCAAACTTTACTGATGTATGGATTTGGATAGTGTACGGTGTTATTTGGATTTCTGATTTTCATTTTGATTGGCTAAGCAGCCAATTAGAGAAATAAAGCTAAGCCAGTGTTTTATTCCTTAGGCCTGTTCTTGTTTGTGGGACTGTGTTCTTCTGCCATCACAACACATTGCACATCGCCTTCTGAGGCCTTTATATAACCCAGTGGATAAAAACTCTAATCCATGGTCCTCACACAATGTAATTAATAATTTTTATTGCTGCTTTTATCTAAAGCCTTTTAGTTAGGTTTATGTTTTATTGGAGCCAACCAGATGTATCTTTTGATCAAGGATCACTGCCACAGTATGTCCCACCACTAAAGTTGAACTTCTACCAGCATCCTGTTTGAGCCCATCTTTTAGTTTTCCACTAGCCCTAACTCACCCCACTAAACTACAGAATATGTAACTACCTGGCATGGATAACATTACTTTGGGTAAGTTGCTGTGTTTGTGGTCAAACATGACCACATTTGTAGCCAGGTCAGAGAGAGAGTGGAACAACAGTGTTCTCCATAAAGTGTCCCTTCTCCCAGTCACCTCAGTGTTGCACCCAAACAGCACTGGTGGGGCGTTGAGCATATAAAGCCATCTGGTCGCCCCAGTAGATCCGGCTGCATGTGGATTGAATCAAAATGATCCACTAATTGACAATTTACTGGACTCCAAAAAGGTAATGGACTTGATATTAAATCCCCTCTAAAGTATTTAAAGTGTTTTTCTGAGTGCTTTTTCGGAAAGAAGGTCTTGCTTTTACAAGGGAAAGAGACTTAAGCTCCCAGGTCAGAGTGTGCCCAGCCAAGGCAGCTTTCAGACAGGATTTAGGGCAACAGTGGGAAGTGGCGGGAGAAGGGCAAGGCAGAGGAGGAAAGAGGCACGGCCAGATACACCCCAATGAATTCCAGATGCCCCCAAGTCCCATTTTTGCACAAATAGATACTGCAAGCTATAGTGTTCTATGTGGGGCTTAAACCTGACTTCTCTTTAATGGTGATAGAGTACTTTTATGTGGGAAGTTAAATCTTATAAATCTTTAGGGTCTAGGTTGTCTTCTTATATCTTGTGAAAGAAGGCATCCAGTTAAGTTTTGATCAGATGACAATGAGCAGAGGTTCTTTTTAAGTGATCTGAGATTTATCAGAGTTGGGCTTAAGCATGAGAGAGTGGGTCAGGTTTTAAAAGCAGATTAAAAAGCCACATGATGCTTCCTGCAGTAGAACTCTCCTTACTGTATAATGCTCTGGATCTCAACCTTAGGGCAATGGAGCTATCTATCTTAGAGCAAAGATAATCATAGGAAGCTCATTTATCATAGCATTGGAATTCCTTCACAGAACACATAGATACAGTGTATATCATTAAGGGTTTTTTGGCACTTTTCAAAAGAAACAGAGTCTCTGTTCTTCTCTTTCCTTAGATCTGGTTGGTTCCATCAGCACTCCGGTTCTGCTCTAGGATCAGGACTCTTGGGCCTATTCAGGGGAGTCAGCAGTGAGCTGCATTCTCATACTCTTTAGGGGTTTTGCATTCATGGAACTCATTTTTTGTAATAAACCCAAGTCAACTGTATGCTTTACTCCAGTAACATCAAATTATAGCCTTGCTCATTACTTGTGATGTTGGACAATAAAAGCTTGCATAAAAACTTGCATGTGCTTTATGGTCATGAATGTTGGCTTACTTTTCTTACTTCACATCAGCATTTGAAGCACTGCAAATGTTAAAGTGTCACTTGCAAATATGTTTTTTATCCATTTGGATATACAAGTGTATAAACACACTGTTGCTGTTGTATTATCTTATTATCTGAATAGGTGCTTCATAAAGAAAAAAGACCCTGTAATTTTGTGTGTCTAGATACACACAATACAACTACAAGGAATCATTTGCTTTTAATCACTGCAGTTACATTTTCCAAGGGTTCCCATATAACTGCTTGAATAATTTTGTCTCATTCCTAGCAATGGTTCTGTCATTTGTATTTGTTAGGATTATATTTCCTTTGACTACACAGTACCCTTAATTCAATGGAAGAGCATCAGTAGGGGAGACTCCTACAACATGGGCCTTGAGCTCTAATTACAGCATACGAAAAGGTTATTTTCAAAAGTATGTATCATTTTCAAATCCATATAATATTATATAGTTACACTGAATGCGGTATTTATCCCTGATAGCTGAACAATGTGGTTAAGCACTTAGTAAATCATCGCTAGAGTCAGAGGGGCCATGATTAATGATGCATAGATCTGGGATGACCCTCTAACATCATTACCATGTGATTTCAGTGCAAATGCAACATGGGGGAAAATGAACTGAAAGCTACTGAACCCTGCAGGAAGTACAGTAAGGTCTTCTCCTATCTCAATGTGTAGCCATTTATGGTAGTTTGCTGTGAAATGTCAGCAGTTTAAAATGTACCAATGCTTTACAATTCAGTGAGTGTGATGATTAGATTTTGGTTTAAAAGTGTCCAATACAGTACCATTTTAGAAACTGACTAGGAGACAAAAGGGGTACCATTTATTTGACAAGTGTGCAAAACAAATCCAAAGCAAACTGGCTCATGCAGCTCACCAGACCAACATATGGTTTTTAGATACATCCCTTTTTTTCTTAATGAGCAGTGAGCAGGCTTACCAAGGTCTGGTTCATCCTTTTTGAGTTTGTGTTATGGCCATTTGCCTGCTGTTTTACATTTTCAGTCTTGTAAGAGCTCAGTCCTTTGGGTCTTTGGTCTTGGACATCTTAACAGTTCTCTGTTCTTCTCTCTTCTTGGCTTAAGGATCACTCTTAAAGCCTCCATCTGGTTGTGCAGACCCTCTCTGATATCCAGTTACATTAAGTGTACCATGTTGGATTGAGTTTAATGCCATAATGCCAGAACTATACTTTGGTGTTCTTTAGCACACATTGTTAAGATTCATATTCTATATGGACACATATCACAGCATGGTGCAGAGTAGAGCTTATTTAGGACAAAAAAATAACAACAAATTGAGCTCCAAGAACATAGTCTAACAAGAAGCTGACAAAAATGTCTGAATCGTGCTACAGCCTGGTGATATGAAATATAGCCCACAACATATTTTGTATAGTATTTTCTAGTAGTTTTCCCCAGACTACAGTACATAAATTATTTCAAATGCAGTGGTGGCCTCAACAGGTTAAGATCCTGATGCTTGGAATTTGAGTAAATTGACCTGTGAACTATATTCACTATATGATATTTTCTCATATTTTGCATATATTGCTCAGTGTAATTAGGACAGGATTCTGAACAGTATCTTATCTAGCTTTCTAAGCAAAAAGCTGATACCCCCTCAGTGTGGAACGGATTTTGTGTTAAACTATGCTCTTCAAAACAATGCTAAACTTCAAATTGTTAAATTCATTAACGCTGTTATGTCTCTTCCATTATCCTAACATCATATAGCATAGACATTTTGTGCTTTAACACACCATTGGCACTGAAACATTTTTAACATTCTAAAGCTAGAGATAATGGTCTCATGGTGCATTCAGTGCAGTGCTTAGGCATGGTTACATCCAATGTAATTGCAAGCACAACTATAAACATACACCATACACAAATAAATATGACATTGATATAGATCAATTTAATGCTTCATGGACTCTATACATTACTCTTCAAAAGTGTGGAATTACCACTCAAACGTGTATCAGTAAAAGTGTTTTAAATAATATAAAATGCATTTTTGTTGTAGGTCGATATACTGTAGATAATGTTACTGTAAAGTGAAGCTAGCAATATGCACGTTCACAGGTTTCAAATCATTTGCTAGAAGCTATAAAACAAGGATCATTTACTGATGTCAGCATGATCTACAACCAAATATCATATATTTTGAAAAATGGAGATCAAATCCCAAGACAGGCTTTATGCAGAAAATCCTACAAGGGTACTGTATAATTGCCGCATATAACTTATTATTTAGACAATCTTATTGGCTTGATACTTGATATAAAGTATGACTGGTTTCTCCAAACTTTTGAACAGTAGTGTATATTTACAAATTCTGTACTTATTATGTCACTATGATTCTTGCATTCTTGTTAACTTTTTTATTTGGAAATATGGCTGCATAGAAAAATAATCTCTTTCGAGTTCATAGAGCTGGTGTGTGATTCCAAGGTGACAGACAAACCTCAGACTAAATACAGTGGTGTTTTGCCTGTCATCTTAGCTGTCAGTCCAGTGGGACCCTATGCTGCTGAGGCCCATCTGATACTGGTACGCCGGCTCTCTCGATGATGCAGGGCTTTGGGTTGGGTAGGTGGAGAAATCTCTGTGGACTCTCAGAGGTGACCCAGGCTTCCTGTGGTACAGTGGAAGATGGGCTGATCTGTCACATGAGGAAGTGCCAGAAGGGGACGAGGAACACGAGGAAGAGGAAGATGGTACTGGTGGCAAAGCCCGCTGTGTACCAAAAGACACCATGTCAGGAACCTGAGGTGCAGGCTGTGGCCGTTGCATAGATGCTGAGTGTTGAGAGACGATGGCTGCTGTGGTGGCTGGGCTTGTTAAGTGGGCGCTGAAGGGCTGGTAGGGGACAGCCTCAACAGTCTGCATACCATAGCGAGGATAGGGCTGCACTGATGCCCACATGTTGCAGTTAAGGGAGGGTGGTGGCATGTCCTCAGCACTAGCTGCACCTACAGCTCCTGCCTCACCATCCATACCTCCATACATGCAGGCTTCTCTAGAGCCCAAGGCTTCACCACAGTAGGGGTGAGACAGTAAAGAGGGCTCATAGGAGGAAGGGGAGCGGAAGTAGTGCTCTTCTGAAACACCTGAGGGTGCTGTGTCCAGGTAGGGCCGCTTGCAGCCCAGCTCCAAATGCCTGTTGTTATCTAGGAATGGGGCAGTTAAGAGAAAAAGATTGCAAACGTTAAAGACATTCATTATAAGAGAAATGTATTAATGTTTGGAAGAACTTGACTGTGAACAGGCAGTCATAAAGATATACTGATAAAGATATAAAGATAGATTTTCCCAGACACTATACTGCAGTACCTCTATGCTTGAAGCAGTGGTAAAGCAGACTAGACTCTCTGCCAGATGGAAATGGGTTGGATAGAGGCTCCTGTGGGTCAGAACTGGACAGGGCGACTCCACCGTCATACTGGTAATGAGAGTGGACCTGTGGGTGACCACTCAATATGCCCGCACTTAACTTTCCAGCCAGATGGGTGTGTGATGTGATGAGCCGTTGCCGTGCCATGTTTTTGGAAATCACTGGGTAGTCTTTCCTGGAAATATGTGCTCATATTCAGATATGTATTTATAAACCGTTTTAATTTGCTATATTTTATTTATTGGTAGTCACTTTTTTATATACATTTTTTTAATTGAATTTTCATTTTATTTGATTTTTACTGTGCCCACCCTTGGAGTCTGGACACTCGGAGGTCTCCTTCATCACTACCACGAAAACCTTTGGCAAAGGGATTGTTCTCGATCTTTAACTGGGTAATCTACAAAAATAAGATGCATTTGTAGCAAATAAGATGCATAATTTTTTCTTTAGGTGGTAATTATACACCACATCGTATAATCTTCTATGATTATGAATGTGGCCTAGCATTTACCTTATGGTTTTGATAGGATGTCACAGAGATAAATGAGGTTTCGTGAAACACATGGGTGCAGTAGGCTGTGTTCTTAGAACCAAAGGCGTTGTTTTCATCCGCTTTGACGATGTGCAACCTGGGCTGGTATTTGTGCATAGAGTTCAGGATGATCTGGGTAGAGAAATGTATAGTTATATAATAAGTCTGCCTCAAATAAATAGAAAAGAGAGTTCATTTTTGTGAATTCTGATCATTCATCAAATATGATAGACGTAAGGTATGGGGTGATTTATTGATTTTATCACTAAAAGGTGGAAGGATAGTTAGACCCCTACACTAGTTAGGACTCCACTTGTAGTTTATGACATAGTACAAGTAGCTATTGGAATATTATTCAGATTTGATATGTATAATATTTCCTATAACAGATGGTTGTCAAGCATTCTGTTGTCATTATTTGCTAAATACTGATCAACAGTTCCTGGTGTATCATTTGTAGTATTTACAACAATGACCTAGCTATGACAACAATAAACAGTATCATTTTACTTTAAATAATGTTGTGTAAATATTTTTGGTTAAAAAAATATATATTTGGTTTGCTACTAGTAGCATGGCAGCTTAGGATATTTATTAAAATAATCATCATCAAAACATTTCATTGTTTTCCCTCTCATTCGCTTTTTTTGAAACCACAGAGCTGACCAGTGAGGATTACTATAGCCACTTGTGTTGGCTTAAGTTAAAATTAGATGTGGTATCTACTCTGCTTCTGAACTGTAGAGGCACCCCTCTGCACTTACTCCTGTGGTAATAAAATGTTTTTTAACCATCTGTGCTCATCAGTTAGCACATCAGTGTACAGTGAAGTACCAGAAAAACTGGTATACCACTTAATACTTGGTCGGTCCCCCAGCATTGAATTCCGATGTTACTTGAGGCAGTGTTACATGCCTATTACGTGGGTCACCCAGAGTCTTTTTACGGCCACAGTGCTGAATTCTTGTAGTCACAGTACAGCCTAAAAATGATCGTACATGAAAATCCAAACTTTGTTTCTACCTCCGAATTTCTATGATCCATCTCATAAGCTCCAACTATTAAACCACATTGAAATTTGCAAAATCGTGCAAAAAATATGGCATAACTCGCCATAGGTGGTGTTGCTATGTATTTTGTATAGGCTCCAGTACTGTTTTTTTGGTACTTGAAAATTTTACAAAATTTTTTTTTTTTGGCTTGAATTTCAGTAAAACATCAAAGAAACCCAAACTCAAAAAACCTCTGTCTATTAGTCTGTCTATAATTTTTATGGCAAATAAAAATTCACTGTAACATAAAACATTTATATACAGTGCCATGACAAAGTATTTGGCCCTTCCCAGTTTCTTCTAAACATAGCACAAAAAGTAAGGAAATTTGTGTTTGGTAGATTATTTCTGTTGTATCAATGCTTCTTGGCAATAAATCTTATACCGTTGGAAAGCCTGTTAATTTCCCCTTTAAATGGTACCACATATATAAGGAACATGCATTTGTGGGATAAGCAGCGGAGCTGAGAATGTGGGTTGCACCCATGAAAAATTTGCCAAATTTTCTCTGTCATTGCCAAACAGCTTATTCTGTAATTGACTCGTTTGGTGTATTGGAAGTTTGAAGAAACAAGACATATTGGCAATTTAATAATTTATTCATTTAACAAACAGGAGCCTCAGTAGCGTGTGGAAGAACCATACACAGCCACAACAGCCTGGCACCTCC
>JAOUQY010000051.1:15461579-15472018 GCA_028566355.1 Doras micropoeus
TGTGTGTGTGTGTGTGTGTGTGTGTGTGTGTGTTTGTGTGTGTGTGTGTGTGTGTGTGTGTGTGTGTACATATATATATATATGACACCCATGACAATTTTACATACATACATTACATACATACATATATGCGCGTGTAGTGTTAAGCAGTGTTTTGGGTGTTAGACACACACAAAAATTGTCATGGGTGTCATTAATCTAGTAAACATGATTATTAAACAGCAAAAACATTATAATTCGATATATAACATGCTTGTTATTGTTATTGCTGTTGTTGTTGTCGTCGCCTGCTTTTGTCACACAGTTTTGCGTCTCTCAGTCTTACCTCTAGGTATTTATATTTCGAAGTTTCGAAGTTGAAGTATCCATCCAAGTGTCATCAAACATCTCACACATCTCTGTAAGGCTACAAAAACCTCAGCGACCAGCAGCCCTGGAACTAGCATAACAGCATAACTTTTTAGACTTGACCTCATCTCTGTGTGTGTGATTATGTGTGTGCGCGTGTGTGTGTGTGTGTGATTATGTGTGTGTGTGTGTGTGTTTGTGTGTGTGTGTGTGTGTGTGTTCGTTCTTTCACCTGTCGCAGTATCCGTGTGTTTCACTCTTATTTGTCATGTGGTCAGATTTTTTTTTTTTTAATATAGGCCTAATTATTATGTTATGATATATGCGCGTTTTGTCTGTGCTACTGAGCGTGTAATAATATCCGCTATTATATAAAACACACACGCAGTTTACAGCAGCTACTGCGAAATATCGGAATTTTATTGGTTACTTTGCTGGTGTTGTTATAGCCTACAGGAGTCTTATTACTTATTACCTAACACCGACCATTCCTTCTAACATGGCACATGACATAGTGAAGAGTATATCTATGAGCAGTAGAAATAAGCGTTTACTGGCATAATTTCATAATATGCTAATATCTTATTTGTTATAAACCTACTAAATCTAAACATTCTGTTATGAAACAGAGGGTTCTTAGAAAGTCCTATAATTTAGGGGCCGTATTTCTGAAATAGTCTATTTAACTATATTTTACATAGACTATTTATATTTTACGTGAGTGTTGCTGAAAATGAATAGTTGTACTCCAACAGACCTTAATCCAGACATCAGAGAAGACTGTTCGCTATGAATCCTGAAGTTCTCTCCTGCTCTGGTCCAGCCACTGACTGTATCAACCAGTAAAATGGGCTCCTGCACACAGGACTGACTTTTTATTTGCGCCTCAGTTTAAAGCATCTAATCAAGTTCATTAATGTAGAAAATGTACAATGTTGGTTAAAAAAAACCTATCAATAATAGTTCCAATTATCTGCTATGACCTACTTAATTACATCAGTAAAAATACTCATTTGTACTAATTTAATACTACATTTTAAAGCAGCCTACTTTCTGATTTTCACTTGAGTAAATCTTTGTCTGGATACGTCTACATTACCTATATCTATAAGTATAATTTTCAGTAGTCTACTTTTCTCATCCCTGGCTATTAGACATAACATGAATGTTACAAAAATGCCTATATGCTTATCCATAAATGGCTGTAGCCCACTCTAAAAGATGTATATAGTTTTTTCAAGTAATATATAGAGCATACAGGGAGTAGGGATATTTGTTGAATTCAGCCATAGTTATACAGATTGTTTTAAAAATAGAACAGCTTGATTGGTCTGGTCTCTCCAAAGTCAGAGCCAGAGTTACTAATAAGCATTTTTTTCATCGAGTCAAATCATCTCAATGAGCTTTTACCAAAACCTAATTTTGTTTCTGTGTTCAACACATGCAATATAAGTAACTTTAAAACTATTATACTAGCTGATGCTAGTAAACAATGTTATGGTACAGGTTGGCTATTAAGTAAAAACCGCATCAGTGGAAAGGATAACCTAAAGATAGACACCACTGCGGTTACCCTAAAAATGAAGACACATGTTACATGATTCTGATGTTTCTTTAATCATTTGCTGTTGTCAAGCAAAGGTGCAAATAAATCTTTGTTTAAATGCAATGGTTTATTTAGCATTACCCCACACCACACTTAGGGGTAGGCTAATATGTTCTATAAAATGTGTTTATTCTGTTTGTAATGTGATGTAATGTCAGTTCATATTATTTATGAAGTGATCATCAGACATCTGATGTTCATTCTTTTGTGATTGCGTTATATGATTGTAACACATTTTAACTCAGGACCTTCTTTTTATATCTCTTAGAGCTTCTGTACATATCTGTCCAAAGCCACAAAGCAGATTGGATATTCTTGGCAGTTCTGACTTCCCCTGTTTAACTTGAATGGTAGATTTTTTTTACAAGCGCACTACTGTCTGGCAATACCGTCCCTAGTCCTTTGGTTGCTCAAGGTTAGTACAGTCCCTCTGAAAGTATTGGAATGGCAATGCAGATTCTTTTGTTTTGTAGTTATATACTGATGACAGTTGAGTTTGAGATCAAAAGATGAATATGAAACAATAGATCACAATTTCAGATTCTCCCTTCAGTCTCCTCTTCCCTCAGTGAAGTCCTTTGCTGTGTGGGCAGTGTGTTTTGGGTCTTTGTATTGCTGCATGATGTAGTTCCTCCCAATTAGATTGGATGCATATCTCTGTAAACTGGCAGACAGAATTCTTCCTTAGATTTATAAATTAATTTTGCTGCTACTATCATGAGTTACATCATCAATAAATCAATAAAAATTAGTGAGCATGTTCCAAATGCAGCTATGCAAACTCAACTGTGACACCACCTCCACCATGCTTGACCATTGAGTGGTTTGTATCTTGTTGTATGGCCTGTATTTTTCAGCTCTCAACTCTTCTTTGAGTGGGAGATTGTGAACATTTCACCCCTGCCCTGTAGAGGTTGTTAGTGATATCACTGTCTTGTTTTTTTTTCACTTCACAGCTTTCAAAATGTTATACTCAATACTTACATTTCAATACTGTTTACCTTGGCTGACCTGTTCCATGTCTGGTTGTTAGTACACCAGCTGATTTTTTTTTCTTTTTCAGGAAATTTGTTGTCAAATTGTTGCATTGCCCAATGCTTGTGCAATGGCACTGATGGCTTTAGTGTGTAGCAAAACAAACAAACAAATAAATAAATAAAAATTGGTCTTGCCATTCCAATACTTTAAGAGGGGACTCTAAGAATACAGTGGATCATGTTTTACTTAAAATACTATTTTTGTAATTGTAATACAGTCTATTACAAATTAATATTGTAACACTAAAATAACCTGAGTAAAATATATAGATATATTTATGCTCAAAACTTTGTTCATAGCTTTGATAAGACAGCCATGACATTGCATGTGCAGGACCAGGAGAAGAGCAGCTTTGAAGTGGTGATTATAAAAATGTAGCTTATCTATAATTTATGAAAACGGTGCTGCTATCACTACCAGCACCATCCTCTTATTTACTCTAACGTGAAAATCTCGCCTCTCATTCTCCTGATCTGCTTCATCTAACAAATGATATTATTACATTATCTGTTCTAGTCAGCAGTACGTTGTTCCTCTCAGGCACTTACTTTTAAACTTAGTTTTATCTCTGATATTGTTTCTGCATTTGAATGGCTAGTTATTCTTGAATGCATTGGTTTATAAGAAATAGACTAGTTCCAGCTTCTTAATTTTAGCAAATCCTGACATGTCAGATTTGTTGGATGGTTTCTTTGTGTGTTTTTTTTTATCTTTGGCTTTCCTAGAATTAATAATTTGTGGAACGTTATATGGCTAAGTAGCAAGACTCATACAGCAATAAATGCAAAAAAGGGCAATTCTGGGAGGCTTGAAATATGAGACAGCAGTATCTGGCTATGCAAGACTGTGGATTAGCTGCATACTGGCATACAGACAGGTCATTAGGCAACACAGATGCTTAATGGTAGAACAGAATCTAAACTTGGGGTTGTCATTATTTTAAGAAACGTGGTTAGAAGTGTTATGTTTAAATTGCATTAAAAGGACATATTGAGGTAGGTGCTTGTGTGTCATGAACATGAATAACTCTTACAACCAGCCTGACATTAAAATGCTGTGAATGTGTTTGTATGGATTATTCTGAGTGCCATGGTCATGCAGGCCAGATGGAGAAAGTTGAAAGATCAGGTTCAAACAACTTGTGTTCAGATTGTTTATTTAGTGTCAGCAACAACAATGGTGGAATGGTGCGTAGAAGAGGAAGATCAGACAGTGTTTTTGAAACAGCTATACTGTGACTGAAATAATGTCTAAACTCCATTAGGTGGTTTTCCCACCATCTAATTTATATTCACAGCTAATTTGACACAGTGGACAGCCCTTGCTCCAAGGCCCTCTATATGTTTGGACTACAGTTGGCTTTTCTCTCCTTCCAGTACTAGCTATTTCAAAGTTTTCATAATATATAAAAATATTATAGTAACATATTTTCTCTTTCATATTGATTGTCACAGTGACAGGACCAGAATTATACTATAGGTTGGGGCAAGCTAAAATAATAATAATAATAATTAAAATAAATAAATAATAATAATAATCTTTATTCGTATAGCACCTTTCATACATACATGCAACTCAAAGTGCTTTACAAACAATTTATAGACATTTAGACAAATCTTTTATCAAAATAAGTAAAGATCATAATTAGTTAAAATAATATAAAATAAAAAAATACAATAATTTAATAAAATTAAAGAAATCCAGATCTAAACAGGAAGTTTTTGAGGCTCTTCTTAGAGGTGTTCAGGGATGAAATGTCTCTGAGCTCCTCAGGAAGAGAGTTCCAAAGCTTTGGGCCATAATGGCTAAAAGCACCCTCTCCAATCTTTAACCGGGTTTTGGGAACCACCAGTAGATTACTGTTTGAAGACATGAGAGACCTTATAGGAACATGTCTAACAATCATTTCACTAAGGTAATGAGGAGCAAGGCCATGAAGTCATTTAAAAACCGTCACCAGAACCTTAAAATCTATTCTAAAATGAACAGGTAACCAATGCAGTGAGTGGAGGGCGGGTGTAATATGATCCCTCTTCCTTCTGCGGGTCAGGACCCTAGCAGCAGCATTCTGGACTCGTTGCAGGTGTGAAATAGAGCTCTTTGGAAGAGCAGATAAAAGAGCATTACAATAATCTAACCTTGATGTGATAAATGCATGGACAAGTTTCTTACTATCAGCAGGAGAGAGATGTCTCGGACCTTAGCTATATTTCGAAGGTGAAAGTAAGCTGTCCTGCATGTCGTCATAATGTGTGATTTAAAGCTGAGTTCATTATCAGAAATGGCGCCTAAGTTCTTAACACATTGTTTGGCCTTCAGAATAATTTGGTTTAAGTATGTCTGAAGATCATTTCTTTGTGAATCACTATCAAGAACAAGAACCTCGGTCTTCTCTTTATTTAGCTGCAGAAAATTATTAGACATCCATGTCTGTATATCACCTATGTGCTTGAACAGTGAGCTAATTGATTGTAGGGCTTTAGGTTCTAAAGAAATGTAAAGTTGAGTGTCATCTGCATATTGATGATAGCTAATGTATCATATGTAAGCATATAGAGGTTGAACAGTAAAGGCCCAAGAATTGATCCCTGGGGGACCCCGCAAGTTATTATTGAAGTTATTTTGGTGTGGAGGAAGAAGTACCTAATGCCACATAATAATCACGACCATCTAAATAAGATTGAAACTAGTCTAAGTCTAAGCCACTAAGGCCTGCCCAGTTCTGGAGTCGATCAAGAAGGATTTCATGATCAACTGTGTCAAAAGCAGCACTTAAATCCAGCAGAAAAAGGACTGCGAGTTTGCCTGCATCGTTATTCAATCTCACATCATTTACAACCTTAATGAGTGTTGTTTCAGTGCTGTGGAAAGCTTGGAAACCAGACTGAAACGTGTCATTTATTCGATTTGCATTAACACAATCATTCAATTGGATTGACACAACTTTTTCAATGATTTTACCAAGAAATTGAAGGTTAGATATAGGTTGATAATTCTTAAGAATTTTGGGGTCAGGATTTCTGTTCTTTAATAATGGTTTCACCACTGCAGTTTTAAGAATACTAGGGAATTCTTCCAATTGCAGAGACAATTGATTTACAATAGTTAGCGTATCATTAGATAATGAACTCAGAACCTGCTTAAAGAAGTATGTTGGTAAAGTGTCAAAATGACACAGAGGGCTTAATTTAATGTCTGTCTAGCACATCGCTACAAAATCACTGATGTAGCGATGTACTGATGTTCAATTTGGTTGAGTTGCAGTGACTATGGAGGCCACAGAATGTGATTTACAACATTTTCTACCCATCAAACCAGCCAGTCAGACCTTGTGCTCTCTGGATGGGGGCATTGTCATCCTGGAAGTTAACACTTTCTTCTGGATAGAAATGAAAATGAAGAAGATGATGAGTCAGAATAAATTTGTTTTTATTTGTACTGAACCTTCTCTCTAAGATGACAAGTGACTTAAAACATGCTATCAAAATGATCTCTACAGCATAACAAAGCCACCAATCCAGCTCACTCAAGCATTATTGTATGCTACATTTGCACTTGCCCACTTGACAAGAATATGGTGACCACGTCACTTTTTCTCACATCTCTATAGAATTGTGTTCTTGCCAACAGTCTCTCATATCCTGCACTTCAATTCACTTTCACCTGAAGAACATTGCATGTATTAATTTACTTTTAGTAATCACTTTATCTCAATCAGGATTGTGGTGAACCCAGAAGCAGGGCAGGAAAACACACTGAATGGGATGCCAATCCATCAACAGTTCATACACTCAATGACTTCTAGGGGCAAGTTAGCATGGTCAGTTCTCCTACAGGCACATGATTGAGAAAAAGGCAGAGAATGCAGAAGAAACACACAGGCACATGCAAGATTCTGCACAGATAGTGACTCAAGCTCAGCGGCAAACTGGGGACCCAGGAGCTGTGAGGTGACAACATTTATGGCATTTAGCAGACACTATCACCAACATTTGTGCCACATTGCTGTCCTAAAAAAACAGTTGCCCATAAAAAAAGAATGCTTCTTCTTTTAGGACCTTTTTAAGTCATCATCTACAGTCCTGGCAAAAACATCAAAGACATGCTTGTAATAAATCCTCCTAATAAATAACTATGGTACTTCTTCATCCAACCGTTTAACATGTTCCACTTGCAAATTTAATACAATCACTAGAATTTATCCATTTGGGTGTTATTTACTACTGTTTTGCTGAACATACCATGAGAATGAAGGATTTTTAATAAATAAAACTTTATTTTCAGTGGAGAGACACTTCAACAGCAATGGGCACAGCATTAATAACATCTGTTTGGACCTGGTAGTTCTTGATTCCATACAACGAATTGAAGAAAAAGTGGAAAGGAAAATGTGATCATCTGCACTTGTCAAACACTAAGTGTTTTGATAACAGCTGTCATCATGAACCTTTTTGAATATCTGCTTGTCCTACAGCTTCAGCACTTTGCTTGAACAGCAGATGGATGTTTGAACCAAATGTCCCATTTCTTTGGAAACCTTGTACTACAGATAATTTACTACATTTAATATTATTATTGAAGTACACTGCAGTTAGTCACATATCTATGTCTGTCTGTCCGAGTGAACTAATATATTAACGCTTAAAGACACCACTGATGTAATAAGGGGTAATAACCTTAAAAGTGTGACAGGATTGTATGTTTTAAAACTGCTGGCTAGTTTAGTCTCACACCCTCGGTGACCCACCGCTTCGTTTATCATGGAATAGACTGTTAGTCTTTGATAATCTCTTTGTTCATCTGTATGGCAGGACCTGAGCAGAATCAGAGACCCTGGTGAGGGGTTCAGTTCATTTGTCCGGAATATCTCTGTCAGCAGCACTACAGTGCTGGCCGTGCCCTTCCAGAGACCGAACAGAGACATCCATCAAGCAGAGCAAGGTATGAACATGATGTCTTCAAGTATTTATTTGCTTCTATAACTGATTCAAAATGAGCAGTGACACAGAACATAAAATCATTTAGACAGTTGTCATAATATGAGCTACAAAACCTATTTATTATTATTTTATTTATTTTGTTGTTGTTGTCGTTGTTGTCGTCGTCGTCGTCCTATTGTTTAAGTAAACTATCAAGAAACATAAAGATAACTGAAAATACACGAACTGTCCTGAAGCATGTGGTTATTTTAAAGGAAGATACTGTGACACCTAGTGGTAAATGAGTGTACTACATTACCTCCATCCCTCAGTCCCAGGCTGGTTTTGTGCATGAAGCCGTAATACTTTACGTAACATTACTCTGTTATGTATTGGACTTCATACTTTGTCATGACGTAGAGGCGAATTAGTCATGAAGTAGTGGAGAATTGTTTTTGAAGTTGGATGTGTTAGTAAAAATCTACAGTATATGCCCATTTACTTATTCCTTTTGTACTGGACTGTCTGTATTTCACTGGAGTAAAAATAAAATGCTTTGCTTATTACTGCATCTGTTAATTGCACGCGGTGTTATTTTTCTTTTTTACTTAATGTGAGTGAACACTACGTGATCACTGTTTGCAAACGCAAGGAGAAATTTGACAGACAGAAAAAGTGATACATTATTAATACATTTAATGATTGTACTATTTTTTTCTTTACATTAATGTGTCCAGGAGGTGGCGGTGAGTCCTTGTTTTTGGGTTTTCCTGCTTTTTGCATCAATCTTGAAAATATTTATTCAGTGAAATATAACTTGGAACCACTAGAGCAGTGCATAACGTGAAAACCTTGAAATTGTAAAGATTCACTCTGTCAAATATATTCATTCTAACCAAGAGAGTGCTGCTGTGCACATACTTGGGACAGGTTAGTGCATTAGTTGAAAATTGTGTCTTTGAGTTATGTCTGTATTTAAACAAACATGTCAGTGCAAAAGTGAGTGGAGAGATGGGCAAGCTACAAGCAAGAGATGAGCATGTTTATCTGTAATTACTTTTCACTGATGTGTCTCAGGGAACTATTTCTGTGACTTCTGTGTTGATCTTTCCATTTAATAGTTACTATACTGTATACAAACAATGAGACTGAAAAGGTTATACAAGTAACACTGGAAGGTTCCACGAGTAGCAGTTTAACTGGTAACAGGTGAGGTCATCAAGACTGAATATAAAAGGAGCATCCATAAAAGGCTTAGTCTTGGCAAGCAAAGATGGGTTGTGGTTCACCACTTCATGAGAGAATTGTCAGTCAGTTCAAATACAATATTTCTTAGTGCAACACTGCAAAGAATTGAGGTATTTCACCAACTACAGTTCATAATATCAGGAAAAGATTCAGGGAGTCGGGAGAAATCTTGGTGCGTAAAGGTTAAGGGCTGAAACCACTGCTGAATGTGTGTGACCATCGAGCCCTCAGGCCGTATTGTTTCATAACTATCATGCTTCTGTGATAGACACAGCCACATGGGCTCTGGAGTACTTTGGAAAATCATTGTCACTTAACACAGTCTGCTGCTTCATCAAAGAATGCAACCTGACACTGCATTACACAAAGAGGAAGCAATATATTAATTTTGTGCGGAAACACTGGTGAGTTCTGTCTGAGATGGACTGAAAGACAGTGCAAATGCGTTCCGTGGTCAGACAAGTACACGTTTCAGCTTGTTCTTGGGAAAAACGGATGTCGAATTCTACGTTCCAAAGATGAAAAAGACCATCCAGACTGTTACCAAAGAAAAGTGCAAAACCTGCATCTGTGATGGCATGGGTGATCTACAAATATGTGACCGTAACATTGATGTGGAGGCTTATATTTGTATTTTGGAGAAACAAGCTGCAGTCAAGATGACGTCTTTTCCAAGGAACTCCATGTCTATTTCAGCAGGACAATGCCAGGCCTCATTCTACATGTACATGAGTTACAACAGTGTGCCTTGGCTGGCCTGCCTGCAGTCCAGATCTGTCTCCTATGGAAAATGGTGCATCATGAAGAGGAGAATCAGACAACAGTGACCACAAACTGTTGAGCAGCTCAAGTCTTGTAAACAGCAAGAATGGGCAAAAATTCCACCTGCAAAACTGCAACAATTAGTATCTTCAATTCCCAAATTATAAAAGGATTTTTTTTTAAAGGTGACATGACCCAGTGGTAAACATGCCTCTGTCCAAACTTTTTTTGAGTGTGTTGCATCAATTTCTAAATTTGTTTATATTTAACAAATAGAATTAAGTTCATCCTTGAAAACAGTGAAAATTTCTTCACTGTTTTCTTCATTTGTTATTTCCTTTCTTTGTCTCTTGTCTGTTAAATAAAGCTTCAAGAGAATTAACAAATGATAGATTTCAGTTTTTGTTGCATTTTAAGAAACTGTCGCAACTAAATGGGGTTTGTGTGTGTGTGTGTGTGTGTGTGTGTGTGTGTGTTTGTGTGTGTGTGTGTGTGTGTGTGTGTGTGTGTGTGTGCGC
>JAOUQY010000051.1:15473653-15488928 GCA_028566355.1 Doras micropoeus
TTTTTATTATTATTACTCCTGTAATAAGTGTGATTATAAATAGTAAGCAGGTGTCCGCCAGAGGGCGCAGTATACCTATGTCTTATTATTCACCGTTAACTGGGCAGCGAAAGATTTGTGTACCTCTATAGCACAGGTTCTACGAGTGAGTTGCAATGCATTTGTAAAAGTGTTACAAAGCAGTCCATTTAAGATGACATCCAGAAACTGTTTCACATGGCCTATTTATGACCTTGGCATTAGAGCTTTGTATGGTGGTTTACCTTCACTCCGATTAAACATTAGGATATTAGGATATTAAGGTTTTCATATAAGGCCACATTATGTTAGGAAAAAAACTAAGACAAAATAACTTGCTCTACATTTTTTATTACTTTGACGTAAAGAATATCATTACGTAATCGCTAGAGAATTCACACTTGTCTAAATGTTGTGGCCAAATGGATAGATTAGTTGGTCAATATGCCCCTTATATCAGATGTTTTTGCTTAGGTCACGCATGTGCAATAAGGTTTGAAAAGGTCTTTAAAAATTTGTTCGCCAACAAGAAAATTAATTCAACGCGTTTTTATTGAAACTGTGAGAGAATCCAACAACAAAAAATCTGAACAACCAGCAAATGCGACACGTTCATTTTCCTAAAGCATATGTGGACTCTAATCCAGTCCATGAAGACGAATTTAAGTCTCATGTGTTAAAGTGAATCTCCTGAGGGCCTCTCACAGCGCATACTAACATATTAATAGTATGCCATCTGTAGCACTATAGTTCATGGTACACCTATGGTGACCTACTGTTGACATCCTATTTAGTATAGTAGTGTACGGTTTAGGACAGTAGTCCCAAGTGTTCTTCAGCTAACTATTTAATGAAGACACACGCTTCTGTTAACGTGTCACAGGCAGATTAAACAGCGTTGCATCACAGATAGAAATGATCTGCTTCAACCCAACAAGCGCTATGAAGGAGCTTTCATTTACAGTATTACAGTTCATGTAAAATGAAAAAAAAAGCACAGAGTTAAACTCTAAATAGTATATACACGCAAATATACAGTTGTGAATAAATTAATACCGATTTGCATATTCTTGGATCCTTATAGCTTATTTACAGAATTTCTTTTTAATTACATTAAATAGGTCACGCACAACTGTCCGCCGGATTATCACAAACAGTCCACTGACTCTCATTGCAATCCCTTTTTAAAATACACTTATTATTTGGATGTAGCTTGATTGATTTACAGTTTGAGTTTACAGTTTGTAAGTGTCGTTTGATCCATATCCACCGTTCTGTGGCCAGCAGTGACATTTTCTAACAATATTCTGCAAAACTGGCCTTTCGATTTTATTTTCATTCGTGGGTTATTGTAACTTTTTCAGCACGTTTTCCATGAAGTCCGTTAGGCTATAAGGAATAGTAGATTGTCTTCGCAGCATTTTTAATGATCTGGTCAAGTTTCCAACACGAAAGCACCAAGTTCATTCTTATTCAACATATTTGATTTTTTTTTCTCCTTCTTGTTTGCTATTGCCACTGCGATCATCCACGGATAAAAAAAAGTATATGAACATCCTTCGGATAGCCACTTTATAATAACATCCTCCGCCAGTTCAAGTCATGCCCCGGATAGGTTTGTTGATCCTGGTTCATTTGGGAGAGTTCCTGGGTGAGGATGGCTCCCTCTGGCTTTCCAGGCCGCTCACTAGCCTCTGGATGTTCTGCAGTTCATTGATGGACTCCTTCAGTGTGGCTTTGGGAGAGCCGTTTCTCTGAGAGGACACGACTTTAGGGTTGTGTTGATCGGGCACAGGACTAGCCTCCCTGCTGCCTGATTTCGAGGACTCCGATGAGGGATTCAGGCCACCTGGCAATCCGGTGGTGAGCAGGTTTGTGCTTTGAGGAATAGCCACTGGAAGCTGATAGGGGCTGAAGCGTATCCGCGGCCGTGAGCTGTTCAGGAACGGGTTCCGGGAGAGAGAAGAAGAGGAGCTGCTGGCGGGGAGCGCAGAGGCCGCGGCAGCTGCTGCAGCCATGTACGTGTACGGGTAGGGGAACAGACCACCAAATGGAGGCATGGGGATACCCTGATTACAAGAAAAAGAAGAAAAAAAATAATAATAAAAAAAAAAATACATTTTTACAACAATAATACAAAAATCGTTAGCAGCAACTATGCAATTGACAGACATGTCTAGACAAACTCAGAATCAGTGTTGGGTGAGTTTTCTGCCTTTAGGGCTGTGTTTACAATTTATAGTTAGAACTTGTATCAGTAAAGTATGTAGATAAATCACTTTTTAAAACTAATATCGCGCACGTTTGTTTTTCTCTGACAAAACTTTTATTGCGTAACGTTTATTAGTTTGATCGACAGCATGAACAGGTTAGAGGACCTGAACAGGTAAAGAGACTGAAGGGGAACAGCGAGGCCTGCAGTGTGAGGGAGCTGTCTGCACACAAACTGCTCGTGGGCATTAACTGGCATCACCGGTCTATGCACAAAATCTTATAAATGTGTTACTCGTTCTTTCACCTGTCACCCGTTTCATAACAAGCACGTTAGTCCACCGATACTGTTACACAGAATAATGATAAAAAGTCTTACCTGAGAGGCTAGCATGTGCTGAGACAGATGAAAGGGAAACGGATTAGGGCTACTTCCGGCTCCCTGTGCCGGAAGACTGCCATTCTCTAAGCCACTTGTTCCTGATACTGAAGCCAGTAGATGTCCCATACCCATAGCTGAAAATGCTCCAGGGCCCATCGCGAACTGTCCTGGGTGAAAGAGCAGAGGCTGTCCGGTGTTCAGAGGGTTAAAGAACTGTTGACTGTGCAGGCCAGAGAGCGCTAGACTCTGTAGATGTCCTGCTCCGAAATGTGATGGACTTTCTGTCTGGACCACAAGGGGCGAGAAACTGTCTTTACTTCCGCTAAGACCCCCACTGTCCACGTCCTTCTTAGACGACTCTGTACTATCTTTCCTGTGCTTGTTCTCCGGTTTGTCTTTGTCAATGTTGCTTAGGCTAAATATGGACTCGTGTTGCTTTCTTGAATCCGAAGAGTCCTCCTTCTTCTCCGTGTTAGGTCTCTCTTTCGACCGCTCCTCACATTTGGGGCTGAATGGAGATGGTGGTTTAGGACTGCTCGATCCTCCACAGCGATCCTCTTGGTGCTCAGCTTCATGCTCACTGTCAGTGCAAGCTTTATCATCTGCGAGGAAAAATGTGTCATGAGAGTAGTTTAAGAAAAAAAAAAGATTGCTCAATAATCATTTCAGTTCTATTTAACACCAGAGGTGGGAAGGTAAGAGATGTACCAGGTCTGGTTTAGTACTGTAGACTATTAGTAATGTAGAATATTAGTAGTGTAAAATAACCCGCTAATTTATAAGGCTAATACTGAATAAACTGTGTAATAGCGCAATGTAAATCTATATCCTGCACATGGAAAGTCCACCCATAGCCTACTACCTTTAAGCATAACACTGCAGTTTAATTTAATGAACGGGTTAATTGTAGGCTATATGGACTAAGCTTATATAAAACTACATTCTCACTAAAAATGAAAACATACAATAAAAACATACAATAAACAGTCCTAATTTTCTAGCAGCTCAAATGTGGGATAATGACTTGGTCCGTTATTCACACGTTTTTTTCTGTGTACATAGTAAGTCTTCAACTAATGTATTTTTTAAAAAGTCTCTGAAAAAGAGTTAAAGTTGGTTTTAAATTGTGCAACAAAATTACTCGTCGAGGGCATTCTTATTGAAGTCACCTAGTCGTAACCTAACGCCTGTGGAGCCTAAATCCGCTTGCAGAGACAGTTATTCTCAATGCAGGTGTTCTCAGAAACACAGCATCGGAAACGCAGCCTTAATCGTCTGATAAATTCCAGTAGAGACGTTTTTCCCTCTTAGTCTGACTACACAAAGTCCACCATGTCAAAATGAGATTCTACCTCTATTGGCTCGGGTGAAAGTGAGAGGACTGGTTGCAGGTCCGAGAGGGGAGTGAACAGAGTCCCTGGCTGCGGCCTGTTCGCCTGAGGACGCGTCCGAGTCTGCTCCTTCCCGATCCACTTTACACTGACCAACATCATACATGTGTAACGAGGGCAGAGTTAACTGCTTCCTGGGGGAAAATATCGGGAGGGAAGGAAAGGGTCATTAAAAATCTCCCAAAATAAAAATTTTCTTACTGAAAAGTAGACGACTTAAGAGCTAAAATACAAATAGGCAATATTACATATTATTACATGTAGGTTTACAAGAGACTTACACATACCTTTTCTCCCTCCTTCCATTTCCCGTGTCTCTAAAGCCTTTTGCAAAGGGGTTATTATCAATCTTCAGCTGTGTAATCTGAGGGAAATTATTATAATTATAATTATAATTATTATTATTATTTTTATTGTTGTTGTTATTGTTGTTGTTTGTTTGTTTTAATTCTAATTATATACACGATGCATAACCGCAGTGCAAATTCTTTCTTTGCCACTACCTTAGCTAAAATAATTACTCAGGCCTAAATTTAAAGTATTAACACACATTTATAGAAGGGTTAGTTATATTGAAAAGCCCCATGAGAACATTTCATGTGTAAATGTTCATTCGTCTCTCACTAGCTTCATAGCACACAGAATTGGCTACTGTAAGCTACCACCAATAGAAAAGGGGAAACGACGATGCTATAAATAATTAAAATATAAAAAAGGCGTTTTTATAACTGAAATGTAAATAAAATGAAAATAAATTATTTCTTAGGCAAGCGATAAGTGTGCTATGAGTTATAGGATTTTTACAGAAGTATAAGCATGGTGCATTTGTGTTGGTGTTTCCTGAAGGATTAGAGACTGACCCACTCTGATTGCACAAATTTCAAGTGTTCAGCTCCCAGACTCACTGGCGAGCTTAAGTGCCTGCTAATCGATTGGGACTCTATGCCATAAACTTTACGATGGTCAACATATCCCGCTACACCACACACACACGCACACGCACACAGGGCAATTAATATCAACTCTGAGGTCGCACTAGCCCATATAGGAAATGGCTGTGTACAGGTTAACCCTCCACTAGCAAATATGAACATCAAAAATTCGTGCTTTAATTGAAAAAAATCCTTATAAAAGCAGATGCGGAATCACAACACAAAAATGCGAAGAACTATAGGTTGTAGATGGCTAGGTGTGGCTTGTCTGGGATAATCCTGTTTCAGTCAGTTGTATCAAAATTTTGCTTATTTAAAGAAACACAAGATCAGCTTTTTTGCCTAGTGAAGGCACAAGTTAAACGTGACTGAATTGTCTGCTCTTGAACGTGCCGCATATTTTAACTATGCCTTAACGTTACATATACTGTCATTTAAAATGATTGGTTAGATTATGTACTGGGTACATACCTTGTCGTTTTGATAGGCAGTGACAGCAATAAATTCCGTCTCGGGAAACACATATGTCCTGAAAGTGCTGTAGGGAAGCTTCAGAATATCGTTGGCCCTCACAATATGAAACCTAGGCTGGTATTTATGCATTGAATTCAGTATAGTCTGAGAAAAGACAGAAAGGGAGGGGTAAGATTAAATTAAAAGTAAATCTCACAATAGCCCAATGTTGAATAAACCAAATAACTCATTAAAGTTGTGAATAATTGTAGCAGTGCTAATGGGTTTAGGCCTATTTGTTTGAGGTTACAGCTTTATCCGTGAGCCTATAAAAGCCTAAAAGACAAAAAACGTATAAAAGCAGGTACAAGCAGAAAGAAACAGAATGCATAAGAGAAAACACAAGCTTTCCACAGGTATCAAGTGGATGTGCCATGTATGTAAATTTTTCTATTTGTTTCCTGTCGATTTGTTTTGCAGGCGGGTGTAAGAGCGCAGGACCTCAGGTTACGTTCAACTACATAAGTATCGAACAATACTGCCAACCTTTGCATCCGTCACCTTTTCTAAATTAAACTTTTCAATTCTATTTCAGGAGCCCTGGGCCTTCATAAGTACGTCCAAGACAAACACATTCTTGACCTGTCCTATTTCTTTGTCTGACTTGGCACTCTCCTTATTCTGAATTAAAAAACATCCCAGGATGAAGTGTTCAGCTTGCATAATAGCGTCATTATTCACAACACGAAAGTGAATTATATTCTATGTGAGTGTAGCATATAAAGAAAACCGGGTTATTACAATAAGGCTATTTGGGACATTATCCGAATATAGGATTGTGAGCAAAGGAAAACGGAAATATTGCTGAAACGTCCTTAAATAAAAGGCCAAAAGCGTCGTATATTTGTAAAACGTCTGTCAATCTCCTAAACCGCTTTTGGCCAACAAATAGGCCTAATCAACCATCTGCTTGGAACAAAATTGTAGCATGCAATAGAAGGTTACTTACAAATCCATGCTTGTCTGAAATGTTGTTCGTCAGTTTGAGCTTATGGAAAGCGACAGGTTTTGCCATCCACTGCTCTCCTGTAGCTGGACTATCCGGGTGGATATACATGCGCTTGGGCATCTCCGGGTCGGCCTTCCCTGCTACCATCCAGCGCGAGTTATGGAACTTATAGCGGCAGTCATCAGCGGCCACAATATCCATCAACAAAATATATTTGGCTTTTTTGTCAAGTCCGTTTATTCGGACTTTAAAGGGAGGAAACATTCTCCTGAAAATAAACCCAATTGCTTATTAATATATATATATATATATATATATATAGTATATTTATATGAGTGAAGAGAATCAAATAATCAATTCAAATATATGTCACTTATATTCATAAAAGATATATATATATGGTTTAACATTTAACAAACAATATATTTCCGTTACAGACTACAGAATAATTTTTTTTATAAAAATAAGACAAGTACATTTAACAGTCTAACAACACGTACATATACGGACAACAAAATGTCGGTCACTAAACCTTCCAGTATCCACATTTATACACACTGGAAAGGACTGTTTAAATTCGACATTGTGTGTCCATGTGGGAAATAAAAAATCAGCATGCAACCCGGGATAGTATATATTTAGACACTAAGACAAAACATGAACGTGTGCATTACATTTTTTTCCTGGATGCCTCATCAAATCAATTTTACCGATAAAATTTATACATTTAAAACTGATAAATGAAAATGCAACAAACACGGACTGTAGCCATTGAACATTTAGGATAACGAATTTAACTGCAAGGTATGTTATTACCTGCCAGATTTAGTAATAACCATCTCTGTTCCCAATTTGTGAAACTGGTCCCATAGATCCTTCGCTTCCAGTGTGACTTTTGGATCATCATCCACCTCTTCCTCCGGCTCGAGACTTTTGAGGCTGCGTAGATGAGCGGCCTGGTGGTGGTGACTGAGCGCCGGATGGAGCGCAGCCTCGGCGGCTCCGGCCAGACTGTGCTCCGGCAGCGGCTTAGTGAGAGCGGCGGGCGGCAGCGCTAGAGCCGGGAAGAAGGAGGGCTGAGCGGCCGCCAGGAACGCTGACATAGGGAAGTCGGTGGGCCGGTGAGCGTGGAAAGGGTGGTAAGCCATGGCACTGCCTGAAAAAACTGGATCTCTCATCGGTGCATCCAAAATCGCTGAAAAATGTGATGTTTAAGTGATGTTTTTCCTTTCAAAGCGGCGCTTATCCAGCAGGAATATGCCGTTGTAACGCTCTAAAGAGAGAAAAGCGCTGAGGTAATCTTCGACTACAGGGCAAAGTTTCTGTATCGTCGCTCAAGAGCGAGCGGAGGCAGAGTGGCTACAGGGAACAAGCAATTCAGTTTCCCTATAGCTGCTGATTTCACCAAGTCTCGTTCTATTACCGGTGAAAGTGAGCGCAACGACACTTTGAAAGAAGATATTTGTTTCCTGCGCGCGCTGTTCTCATAAAAATAAGATCAGTCTCTCGATGCAAATGCCCATCTGCACGATCATATTCTAAGGGAGAAGCGGAGGTGAAGTGACTTAGCTCCTACCCTGTCCACTGCACAACTGTATCTCACACGTCCTTCCTGCTCCGCTCCCAGTAATGAACCAAGCCCCCTTGATTGCTGATTTTACGCTTTTCGGACCAATTGTGAGCTTCCATAGGCGTGGTTTTGACAGCTCCGGCCAGGCCCAAGGAGAGGGGGTGGACAAGAAGGTGTCGGAAGCATTAGCAGTAAGAAAACATGTCAACAGAATAAAATATTAACCAATGACAGAAAAGCAGGGGAACTCCCTCCCACACGCCGAAGCCGGGCGGGTCAGCTCTCATTCCTCAGCCGCTGCACGGACACACCAACTCGATCAGCTTTTCGCTTTATAATCACGATGAGACGATGCCAGCCTTGTCAGAGCCACAAATTCACTTCCGATGCACTGGAACCCAGGAATTACGATTAATGAGGTTAATTGTTGCGCTCTCTAGTATGCAACCTAATCAATTAACATGGGTAATAAATACGAAAATAACGCGACTCTGTTGTTAGACTAACGTACTTCCATCGGAGGAAAACACATTTCCCATCGGGCGCACGTGTTTACAAACATGTAGTCAAATTATTTGGGCGTTATAGCTAAAATAAACTAGTCTGTATGTCGCGAGCCCAAAACAACAACAATAAAATGCTACAGATTACAAAAGCAGCTTGATACGTGTTCACTAATGTAGTCGCACAGGTAAATTAGGAAACGACTCATTCCGCTTGTGAAAGATTATATCTATTTGGGCTCATCACTAAACTGGCGAGTGAAGAGGCGACTTCTAAAGCGGACACTGGCACTTTAAATGCAGCCCGGGTCACTGGAAAAACACGAACCTATATGCAATACAAACACAAGAGGAATGGAAGGAATATGAAGACAGTGTAAAGATAAGTTTGGTGAGTGATTTCTTGTTGAACCTGCTAATCTGCTTCATATCATTCAATGCCATGCCGAGCAGCTTGTATTGATGTGAGATTTAAGTGTATCAGCGTGTGTATCCGACAGCACATACAGCACAGCTAGTTACAAGTTTGACTGTACTCGAATTAATACTTGTTATTAGTTACAAGTTATTAAAATAAGCTTTTTAGAGTAATATTTTTCAAACCTAGCATTTTGACCGATGTCGAAATAACCTAGAGCACATCAAGCCTCAATAAGGACCGCTTTTAAATATTTATCATCTGTTTTCAAGCTTGGGGAAGAAAAACATGTCGAACCCTTGAGTTCGTTGCAAAGTGCACTATACCGTTAAAAAGCAGTGCGATGGTGGGCAGTGGGTTTAATTGGATATGGTGTGTTGTACAGCTGCTTGGCGCCAGTCGGCTGATGGTCCTCAATAAGAAATGTCCGCTGGCATATCGATCTTAAAAATGTTCAGCCGAATGCTACGTGCTTTTCTGTTTAAAAAAAAAGTCAATGCTGTTAATTACTGATAAAACATTTTTTTAAGGAATGAGTGAGTCATCAGTTAACAGCAAATATTTTCCAAACAGCCAGCGTCAGATATCCCAAACAAGGTCTGTTCTCTCTTTTACACATTTTAACGGTGGAGCTGCTGTGGAAGAGTGCGGCAACGAGCTGTGCTTCCAATTAACCCTTTAGTGGCCCAGTCGCTAGCAACACACACACTCACACACACACACTCACACTCACACACACACACACACACACACACACACACACACACAGTTACACATGCAAATGAACGACTACAATGTTTAATGCTGATAGAACCTTTGTTTACACACGATTATCTGTGCATTGATGTTAATTCGATGTATTAGATAAAATATATAATAATAGAATATGAGACACTTGACAACAGTAAATACAAACTCTACACTACGTTTTGCTGTCAGCAGAAAAGAAGGGATTTATTTATGTAAGAGGGATTGTTTATTTAATACGCACTGGATTTATATCTTAGATACAACATAGGCTAAATATATTTACAAAAGCAATGGGAAAAGAAAGCACACTCATTTATTTTTATATTTTAATATTTAATAATGTTCATCAAAGTGGTGTTAAGTGTCTGTCAAAGAGTCTCAGAGATACTTGTTGCTGAAATACACCATTTTAGGTCCCAAACCAATAGACCTTGAATTGAATTTAATAATGTGGAAAAAGATGTAGTCCTAATGATAACCGTGCAGTTGAAATGTGAGAGTTATGTATGGTTAGAAAACGTTTACTACATGCACTCTGGTAGTGACGTCCAACATGCAGTATTTGAATATTTGAATAGCATATTTACTACAATTTAAAAACAACACAAAACGCTTTAGGTTAAAATAACTTTTTTTGAAGCATCATAAATACAAAATGGCCATTTGAGTTACATGGAATAATAATAAGAGACAAGCATCATAAAAGTATTGTATTTAAAATAAATTGGCACATAGGATATGAGATATATTAATCAGAATAAAAATGATGAAAACCAAGAAACGATTTTTATACTGGGGAGACTGTAGATCAGTCTGTGATTGTACCTTGTCAGTTAATATTAAATGTTAATATTCTGAATTTTAAGACAACAATTAGGCCAACTTTCAGTCATATACACACAGAGATTTAGTGCAGATTTCTACTTTCCTTTTTTCCCGCCGGGTAGTAAATTGTAAATGAAGTGAGAAAGGCTAATTCATAGAATTCACACTATATTGATCTTAGTTGTTTAAGTCTAACCACATGATAAAGAAGTCTCTCCTTCTCCTTCTCTCTCTCTCTTTTTAATCTTACAGTCGCTGGGTTTGGCGGCAGCGCTGTGATTTGTTCATTAGGGCCTGTAAGCGCTCTTCTCTGCTGAAGTGTTTATAGGCTAAAGGGAGCTGCTGACTCGCCCTGATCAATAGTCTATGTTTGATCTGCGGGCTTTAAACTGCGACACAGGACAATTTCAAGTGGAAAGTGATTAAGCACACATGGGAATGCTAATGGTTTTCCATGTATATACTTAAGGAACTAATCACATCAACAGAGTCACTGCAATTACGTCCGATTTATTTTTCCTAGGGCCTCGATCCTCACTGACACACATCCAGCCCGACGAGAATGTAATCAAGCGCTGAGCCATTATCACACATGACTTCAGAGCTGTTCATGCTGGAAACTTTGCAGAGTCGCTGCTAACAGTCAAATCCCTGCCGTTAAAGACATTACATGTCTGAATTACAGGCTAAAGTTGCGGGTAAATAACAGGTTTAATGACAAGGTGGAGAGGATGCAAAGAAGATAGTGAACACTGCTTTCACCACTGGCTCTGTACTTACTGAATAAGTCATGTTACGCCTTATTTGCTCGTGTCAAGCTTTGTGTCTTTGAATCCACGGGTTGTGTTTAATTCTATAAAATCACATGTTAATATAATATTAGCATAAAATATTAAAGACCCTGTCGTTATGTCTTGCAATGTTATATTTTTTATTAGTCTACATAGGAGTTTTTTTTACTTCCTAACTCTTTAAAAGCGTTTTGCGTTTACTGTCCATTAAATTGTGCGTAACATACGCACACACACACATATCTAAATCGTTACTAAAATTAACTGTATACTACATGAAGTCCTACATTTAATTAAAACAGGTAGTACACTATAGGCCAACTACAGTAATTTTAATACTCAAGTGCACTGTTACTAACACACACACGTGTTAATAAGTGTACTACACTTGTGTGTGTGAGAGAGAGAGAGAAACAGTATTTTTGTTTTTCCACACATAGGCTACATAATGTCATAATCTACTAAATGCTTTTAACTGAACGCATGCATCCTAGCTTACGGTGGTCATTTAAATGGACTCGTTTCTGTCTTTCTTTTTCACTTTTACATGATTGCCCGTTCCTTTAATCTTTTCGCCATCTCTGCCCGAACCTCTGCATCATCTCTCCTGCTAAATTTAGCCGCTAGACTGAGGCATTGGCGCCAGACCGTTTAAGACCTGTCAAAGTCCCTCATATTTCCCCTTGTCACAAGGATCCCACCGGCCAGCAGAGCCAACTCCTCCTCTTCTCTCCTCTGCTCTCTGCCCAGCTCTCTGTTTCATTCAGCCCATCCATGTGTGTGATTCGAATCTGAACACAAGTAGAAAACAATAAGGCCGCTCTGCTCAGTGTGTAACGGCACACAATATGTTCTGAGGCAAAGTATCATCAATAACTCTCTCTCTCTCTCATACACACACACACACACTTTATTTTCTCATATTACAGGTAACAGGCTTAGTAATGTGACTTACCGGCTAATGAATTGATTAGCAGGAAGCTCTGTAGGCTGAACATTGAGTATGCCGATATAAAGTGTCCACTGAGAGCTCCTGATTTATTGCTATTTAGTTGCATTTGCGGACTACCAACAGATATGACTCGCATATGTCTATGTGAGTATACGCACTGTTAAACTTACTTAGATCTCAGCAGCTAAATAGTCCATGAAATAGGTGATATCTTCAAAATACACCACACCGAAACTAGGTTAAGTAGACAAACTGGCTGTAATGTGTTCACTTATCAGTAATGTGATTGACTTTTGCTGAAGTCCTGTTCTTTCCACGCAGGTAACAGCTGGGGGCGCTCTAATGACCCCTGGGACTGTGTTATAGCTCACACACACGCACCGCCACCATACAGCCTACGAAGAGCATTTACATCCCAACCAGGCACTTAGGTTTATACCTGTCTGAGAAAATTAGGAGTTTATTTTAACTGGAAGTGCACTGTATATCCTATATTTGCAAATTTCAAGAATAATCTAAAACACTGTAATCCAATTCCCTTTAATATAACCAGAGATTTATTAACATTTAATTAAATGTAATTTATTATATAGTGCTAACTCAGAAGGCACTTACTGGGAACAATATGCATGCAAATGAAATCAAACAAATAACACAAAAGTAATATTTGTATATTACTTTTTGATTACCTATTTAATTTCATTTTCCCCGGGTGTTTAGCAGAATTACACAGTAAATTTCATAGTGTATCACAGTGTAAACATTTTTGACACCCCGGGAATTATCCTAACAACCATCAGTGTTAAAATTTACTTAGGGTTGGAGTTATTTGTCAGAGTTAACATATATGTTAACATATATATATACTTTCAGTTTAAAAAGTAGCTTCGTAAACAACATAGGGTGGAAAATACTGTGTATGACAAATTTTTCAATTATTTAGGTTTTAAATAAAAAAGAGTAATAAAAAGAGCAATTTTTACTGTTCCATTTTAGATGGGTTACACAACACCGCGTGCATTTTTACCCACTATTTTAAGGAGAAGCACATAACAGTTTCTCCAGAGCAAACTAGTCAACTACTGTCAACATACAATAAATGTCTATAATGGGCACAAATCACACAAAAGAGCCTGATTTCTCCGTTGACAATAAATGATCCATATTTCAAAGAATCACATAAAATGAAATCTCATGCTCTCTTTACACCTGCTACCAGAAATGTCTCACTGACGAACACTGTTATGCGCGCTTTTCTCTACTCAGACAAATAGCCCACAAAAAATAACAAAAAGACGTCAGACAAAAAGTTTAAACATATATATATATATATTTCACACCCGTTAAAATACATGAAGCTTATTTCCCCAGTAGTTCCTCCAGTCACAGTGGCAGTGGTCTGCGCAACGTCTGTGCACTGAAACGCAACAAGTGTTCATCAGTTTCCAATCAGATGCTAATGAACCGTTTTCATATTAATAAATCGGCTGTTTTTCTTTGAATTCTTTTTTGATTCGATGATAATCCTATCCATTCAAAGCGATATTAAATGTCTAAGCTCTTTGTGTTGTTTTGTCAAATCGCGGCATGAGCTAAACTCGGCATGAATATTCAGATAGATGTTAGAACGGATGTCAAGAAACAGCCTACAACGATTTACAACAAATGTGTAACTAATTTAGAGATTAGTTGCTAACCAATTCCAAGGCTGACAACATACAAAACGATGTAGTGGCTTTTAATGTTTAAGTTCAACATAGCAATATTGTGCTAAAAAATATCTTGCATGCAGACTGACGATCCTATGATGATATGCCGATCCTATACAATGCGCGTTACATACACAATCCACTTCAGACCTATTGGATTTCTCCTCTGACCTTCAACATCATAGCAGAATAACTCATAACTCATAAAGGCTCGAGCTCTAGATGAAATGGAACTATTATTCAAAAACACACCATGTAGTAATACATGCGATTTCAGTTGCACTTTTGTAATTGTTGTAACTGTAATGACGCTTTTTAATCTATTTTTCTATTGAAGCAAAATATAGTTATTATTTTTCACCTCGACTTCTGAACAAACGACTTCTAAACGAAAAACAAGGTTACAGTACTTAAAAACAAATTATACCAACACAAAATATGTATTAGGCACATATGCAAAATCTGTAAATTTCAGTCAATTAAATAACGTATAAAATAATGCAATAAACGAACCTGCCATGAGCTCCACGTATTTTCAATTTATTGAAAGCCCTTAGCTTCATTTTTATTTAATTTTCCAGCTGCTTTTAACGCAATCTAATTTCAAAGCAGGGCGGATTGCTTTGTGCCACACCAAAAAGTTTGAATTCTCGTTAAGTTTACAGGTACAAATTTGTGATATAATAGCTTTAGATTATAATAATTTGTGTATTGCTGGTTAAGTGATGAACATGTTAACACTTGGATAAGTGTTCTCTCGAAGAGTGAATCACATCCTAAAGCAAGTTTTTTTGCACTTGTTCAGCATGCTTAAAATATTAAGACTGAGTGGCCCTGCCAGTCCTATTGGATTCATAAAAAATTGATTTTTATACTTATTTTGAAGGTCAGCTGGATGCCAACCAAGTTTAAGTTTACTTATCAGCCCCACACCATTTCATGCTGCCAGTCTGATTTATAGTAGTGACCCAAATCTTCAAAACAGAGAGCTCTGACAGTGGATCCAGTGGGAGGAGAGAGAAATCCTGCCACCTCTCACCACCTGGCCTGACATGATTGTGTGTGTGTGGAGCGTAGGACTCACTTCCTGGGATCTTTTCAACCATCAGCGAGAGCAGCTAGCAGACCTTGCTCTTTCTCAGAGGCTCTTTTTTTTTTTACTTGTGTGGGTTTGTTCCTGCCTGTCTGCTGCTCATCTGATCAGTGCACAACAGGAGATCTGCAGAAAGGAGAGATTAATCTTTTCCCTTGTGTCATATATCACAGATTCTCCACTCCTTAGTGATGTACACATGCAGAGGGGTTACAAGAAGGTATAAAATAGAATAAAATACAATTTTAAGAATAAGATTGACATTTTC
>JAOUQY010000051.1:15503374-15517013 GCA_028566355.1 Doras micropoeus
TGTGTGTGTGTGTGTGTGTGTGTGTGTGTGTGTGTGTGTGTGTGTGTGTGTGTGTGTGTGTGTATGTGTGTGTGTGTCTCTGGGTGCCAGGGTGTCTTGGCCTGCATTGTCCCAAAAATGTCACTGAGTGTCATTAAAGTGCACCTTCGAAGCAGCACTTGTAAAGCCTTACTGACCGCAGTGTCTGTCTTAAACGTGAAGTACATCCTCATCTTCAACCAGAGGATTAAAAAAAAATAAGAAAGTGGTCAAACTGGCAGTTCTTTCATTGCATTGTGGATTACATCCAAAGACTGCTTAAACACAGCTCAATCACAGCCATGCTTCAATAGCAAACCAGAGCACTGAGTCATGGTCATCTTGATCATTGTAGAGTGGCTGGAAAAAAAAACAGACCGCCTCGAGACTGTTAGTAGACTAAAACAGAATTTTGGCAATGAAACGTCTTACTAACCGTTAGAACTTTGTGCTGTAGGAGTAATACAAAATGGCAGGGCATTCTGTTCTAGAAAAATAATCAACACCAGAGTGGGGTGATGTGGACTGACTGGAAGCAGAGTTACTCTTATCAGTGCAGTGGTTATTAGCATGTCCAACATGTTGAACAGCATGTCCTGGAGTATTAAAAATGCTTTTTTCATTAATTGCATAATGAGATATTGTACATTCATACCAATTCACATGTAATGTTGCAAGACAAGTTAGTTCCTATTATCACTAACAATAGCTTTAATTATAATTATATATACTTCTTATATAATTATATACTAATTATATACTTACACCGATCAGGCATAACATTATGATCACCTCCTTTTGTTTGATCCACTTATATGGTGTTTCTGACATACAAGCCAGTGTGTAAGATGTTACAACAAAAACTGTAATTCATTAGAATGAGCTCATTAACATAAACATTGCAGCAGGAACTACTGCCGGAGCTGCTGTTAAGAGAAAACTAATCAAACCTTCAAGACCAATTGGTTCAAGCCTTCATCAGCACTCTTGTATGAGAGTGTACTGTTCCCTTTTCCAGTACAAAAACCACTGCAAGAATAGCAGACTGCAGCCTATAGTGGTGTGTGTGTGTGTGTGTGTGTGTGTGTCTTTATAAGGAGTGCATACTTGTGTGAGTGAAGCATATGTTTTCCCATTAACTTCCAAGCATGACCATGTGAGTGCCTGTGTAAGTGTGTGTATGCACGTGTGACGGACTTGCAGTGTTTGTATGTATACATGTGGCCATTTGTGTTCACCTATGTGTGTCCATGCGTGTCTGCTTGAGAGTCTAGTGTGTATGTGTGCGTGTGTGTGGGCAGTGTAGAACTCCCCCGAAGGAATGCTAAAGGATGTTCTGGGAGAAAGACTCGGTACTTGAGAGCTGTTGCAAACATCCTCTTCACAAAGCAGCCATTGTGGCGTGGCCTGCTAGGCCAGTGTAGGTTCACTGTCAAGTGTACAAAAAGGCATCGACCCTCATAAGTGTTAAATGAACACCCACAGTTAGTTCAGAGAATGAGTCACAGCTTTCTCACTCTTTATACTGCCATCCATTGAAAACCCAAACGCTGTCCTTCTTCACCAATAACATTACTGCAATTCACCTCAAAGACGTATGACTGTAAATAGGAACGGAAATTATTAGGATTTCAGAGAATCTGTAGCAAAGCTGTTTTAAATGCTTCAGAAAATATTAAGCATATACACTGAAGTACCAGAAAAACTGGTACTGGAGACTATGCAAAATACATAACACCACCACCTATGCATCCCACTGATCTCATTGGTTGTGTCCGCCAATGAATTTTTAAAGCAACAGACATCTATGGAAGCTTCTAGAATAGTTTCTGCAACGAGAATGGCAAGTTATCACGATTTAAACGCAATTTTCAACACAGTTGAATAGTTCGAGCTCGTGAGATGGGTCATAGCATTTCAGAAGTAGAACCAAAGTTTGGATTTTCAAGGGTGTACCATGACTAGAATAATTCTGGTAAAGCCTTGAACTTATGACAGCAGTGTGGCTGTAAAAAGACTCTGAGTGAACGTGAGCAACGTTTGCTGGCAAGAATCGCTTCACGTGATAGGTGTGCAACACTGTCTCAAGTAACATTGCAATTTAATGCCGGGGCCTCAACAAACATCAGAGTGAGGACTGTGCAATGTTCCCTCCAAGATCCTGTGGGGGAGCTACCAAGTGTTAACCAGTTTTTTCTGGTACTTCAGTGCAAATACTGTGAGGTAGGTTGTTAGATTATAAGGCCGGCAGTAGAAAGAATTGATATTTATGTGTATTTTAATGCAGCAGGTTTAAGAGAGGAATAGATACAAGTGCACTTTTGTGCTCACTGTTCATAATGAGAAATGACTAAAATCATAATCCCTGGCTTTAACTTCAGTACAAACTGCATACTGGTGGGATGAACTGGTGGGGGGAAAGTAGTGTCTGACAGCCCCAAAAATGCCGCAGTCTTGTACTCATCCCGTGCTTAAATGGAATTTATGTTGCTTTAGTACCAATCACCAAAATCTAATTTGCAACATGTCACTGGGTGAAATCTAATTTCAGGATGACTGTGTTTCAGGAGTCTGTGGAAAAACCGCCCCATCACCTGCTGAGGGCAGGGCAGAACAGACTTCCTTCTCATCAACCCATCATGTTCATTTTCTCTAAAGAACAGAAAGAGTGGCCTGCTGCCTGTCTGCTGCTTCAGTGAGACGTGACAGCAGAGAAAGACTGATAGGAGGTAAGAGCAAGATGGAAGCAATGATGGAGAATTAGTTAGAGGGGAACATAAAGAGAAAAAGAAATAAGTCTTGTCTCATGACAGCAAGGCAGTGGAATCTTCTCCAGAAGAAAAGACATTTGCGTGTGCGTGACATCTTAAGTGGGGAACCATCTGCCTCTGTTTTTCAAAGTTACTGTCACTGAACCTGCTGCCTCAAAGGGAGTGTGTTACTACTATAAAGAGAGCTTTTGGGTATGATATACACCACTCCAGGTATGATGTAACCCACCTAACACTATACACACACACACACACACACACACACACACACACACACACACAAATAGACATACATATTTCAGTGCTACAAAGTCATCTGACAAGCCTAAAACCTACCAAGTAACTCTATGTGACTCATTCCTATTAGAGATAATAATAATGATAAGTGGAAGAACATCAGTATTTACTCATCTTAATTCTCTGTGCTAGTTCAGGAGTATATGATTAGATTTCTCTTCTGGATGGTTTTCAACTACAGCTGTGGCGTCTGGCTAAGACACAGACGCAGGCTGATAAAAATGATAGTCGTATCTCATCAGAGGCTCCAGTAGTATGTCCCCAGTGCCTGAGTGGCTTGTTTAGCGCTTCCTTGCACAATCCATTTTCTGAGCAATGCTCTGGGCTTTCTACTGAAGCAAAGGGTTAACTATGTGTTCATCCGCCTTGCTAGAGGGCCAAAAGTTGAGTGTAATGTGATCAGTAATGAATTTTGTGTTACATTAGGCTGTATAAATGGATGGACAAGCGCAGACTACAAGTGTCCGGGAGTCGGCCTTAATCTAATGATGCAAAAATAGAGACAGAACCAATTACGAGGAGGGCCAACTCGGTGCTGCTGCAGGGACTGCAAATGAATAGGTACAAATCAAATTAGTGCCTAATAGACGCGCTACGAGAGAGGGCCAGTCGATGCTAAATGCATTAGGGCCTTGTGACCTTGCTGCTCCAAGCAGCGGCGTGCAGGATTCAACCTCCATCTTCCTTCAGAAATCAAAGGGACTCTTGTTCGGCAAGGGGGGGGACCACAGCACTGCAGCTTCTTAAATGAGTTAAACATTTGGATTGCCCAGAATGGCAATTTCTCCCTCTTTTTGCTCCCTTTCTCACTGCAGACAACCTAATTCATTATTATAAAATGTGCAATTTCCAAGTTGATCTTCATAAGAAATCACTTTAATATGCCAGGACCTTGTCTTTTAGAGAGATTTTACCATTTTTTTGAAGAAACAGTAAACAAGTCATACTAACTGCATTGCCTCAGTACATGAGACAAAACAGGCTAAATGGCTAAAGACCAATAGAGCTCACTGAAGTGATGGAGGATCATGTGAGCAGGCTAATAGAGATGACACGTGATGAGAAAATTTTTCACAAAGTGCAATGAATCGAACACTGGAACTCAGCCTTTAGTCCACAAGGAGTTAGATGAGCATGATTCTTGTGAAGTGCTACAAAAACACTGATGTGTTTACTTTTAATATGGGCCTAAACACAAACATAAATATTAACAAGGCAATATACAAAGATGCACAACTGATGTTGTGGTTATGAAGCTGTCTGTATGCATGCAAAGAGAAGAACTGTTATGTCTTTGTAATTCACCTGTTCCAGAGCCTACAATATCTCTGCTGGGTGACTCAGACATGGCTTCGGCAAGCCTCTCCCTCAAGCCCTCGTCTGTGGCATCCACAGAGGACATGTGACGTAAGCCAAAACTCTCGGGCCAGCTGCCACACACCTCCAGCAGGGTCACACTGTGGTCAAATGTGCCTGAGAGAAAGACAGAGACAGACAGAGAGAGAGACAGAGAGAGAGAGAGAGACAGACAGGGGAGGGTGGGGGGTTGGGGGGGAGAACGAGACAGAGAGAAACACATGAAAACACACTGAGTTTAGATCATATGAGCTTCAGCTTTGTGCTGTGAATATATTAGTAAACCGTGCTTTTTAACCCTTGTAGTCTGCATCCAAAATCTCTGTGGCAGTCCACAAAAAAGACATTTTATAATGGACAGCAGAGAAGAAATAACTGGCCCCTATCAGGACTGTAAAGTGCACACATTCTAGGGAAAAATTATTCTTTTAATTATATTTATTTTAAAAAGTCATATAAAAAGTGCACCTGTGTGAAAGACCATAGCTTCAGCTCCAAATATGTTTCATGGTATTCTCTTCTCACTACTTCATCATGTCATACCGGCCTGAATGTCTACACAGGCTTAGCCGTGCAAATTGCAAAGACTATTTTATTGTAAGTTAAGAAGAGGGAACATGACAGTTCACTAGAGTGAGTCATGTAAGGATCAAGACTCTGACCAGCCTTGCTAATCGAATAAAAATTATAGTTAATTGTAACATTAAATCTTATAAATGTAATTCTAACTGGATTGACACCAAAAACTGATGCTGTGTTCATGGCAGCAGGAGGCAACAAACTGTCTTGCAAGAATTTGCACATGAAAAAAGGAAGAACACTCACTGATCAATTAGCTGTGCATTTCACATTATGCATTAAACATTAAAATGAAGGTTTTTATTATATACCTAATATATATTATGAGCACATAAAGGAATTTAGATTTTGTAAGTATTATGGACTTTTTAGAAAATCTCAACCATGTTGAAAAAGTTAATGTGATGCCTACATTATACCACAAAAAGACAATCAATTTTAAAAAAATGTAATGCTAGTTTTATGGTTGAGGCAGTTAAAAATGAACTAGAGTAAAAAAAAAAAAAGGATGAGTGAAGAGAAAGAAGCCAGCACTCATTAGTCTGCTGTAATGGTGTATTTAAGAAGTGTGAGACAGTGGTGTTTCTGGGGTGTCTCTGCACACACACTTATGCGCTTTGTGAAGTACGCTGGGTTATCAGAGACGCTCAAAAGGAGGCCTTTTGATCTTTGGGCCAGTGGCTATCTGCAGTGGCCTGTGTTCTCCTGTACAGCCTCAGCCACACTCCAGGCCTCTGACAGGCCGTAATGACAGGCGAGAGAGAAGCGCGGCCGACCAGCAGCCCATTGCTGATAGGGGCGTGGGGGCCTACTGCTATCTGCTGTAAAACACCACGCTGGCCAGACACACACAGCAGATAACCACTTCATAAAAAGCTGATTGTCCCATGTCTGACTCCTCAAAAGAGTGTACACTCCAACAGAACCAGCTTCAAAGCCACAGTGCAGACCCACGACCACACAAATAGATGTGTGTGGCATAAGAAGGTTGCATCACACATCCGAAGAAGTTAGAATGAAATTTTCTTTGCCGCAGGGTGAGACTTGTAATTCTGGAGTAAAAGACAGAGAAGAATGGAGGATCCAAATGGAGTGAAAAATACATATGTGTATATCTGAACATTTGTGAGGCTTAGGTGGGATTTAATCTGAGTGTATGTGTGTTTACAAAAAACAGGCCAGCAGTTGTGCATGCTTAAATCAAAGCTAATCTGGAGAGAGACAGAGGCAGGCACTATTACGCAGAATTCCCTGTACTCCTGCTGATCTATGTTTCAATGTTATTTGTGTAATAATGTGCAACATAGTAAGAACTACAAAGTAGCAAAAATGTGAAAGGATGAGAGTGACTGATATAGGAACTGGGAGAGCTCTCTCACGCTTAGCATTATAGTGAGCGGCAGAATGACACCGGCATAAGGGAAGCGCAGGTCAGGAGTTCACGCCATCCATCGGGGAAGATCTCTTCATCAGAATGGCTGACAACTTGGCACAGCCTGCATTCCTCATTCTTCACACCCCTCTTGAGCTTGAGACCTTGCCCAATTAAATAATAAACGCCTGCCAGAGGATGAGCAGTACACTGAGAAGTCAGTGTCCAGTGCAGTATCACATGGCAAATCCCTTGGCCCAGATGTGCATGTTGAATTTTCAGTGTTTCATTTTGCAGCTCTTGGCTGGCAATCTCATCTGTGCTACTTAGCAATGAGGAGATGATGTTCACATGAAAAGAAAATAAATAAAAGAGAAGGGGAAAAAAAACCTTCAGTGTTTTTCATTACACTAGAATCCGTGTGGATTTGTCCTCTCCCAGCTGCTGGAGAATGCAGGCCTGTTTATCTCACACTGCTGTGATTTGAGGATTTAATGTAGCGTGCGTTCACCTTTACAACCAAGCCTCGTGTCAGATGGGCCAGCTTTCCACACGCACATCAGAGGCAATGGGATGCACATTACCTGGTCTCTGGGCTACCAGTGCATGACACAACAACCCAAACACCTAAATGAGCAGGCGGATCACATGAGGTGAGATTAATTCAATTAAGTTTTATTATGGGGTCATAAATGAGTTCAGGTAAATGAGTATTTATGACTGGAAAAGCACATTTCAAGTCCGTTAATGACGGTCACCTGCATTTGATAAACAACTCGTCGGCTGGTGGAAAATCCAGTGTGTAAATCAGAAAGTGACAAGAAAAAAAAAGAAAAAAAAAAGAAAGAAACACCGCTCCAGCCTGGAAAAGCTATATCATACCATGCATGTTAATATCAGAATTGAGAACTTTCAATTATGAACTCAGCAAAAAAAGTGGTAAAATTGTGCAGTCACTATAGCAAGCATGACAATGGATTAAATATGTTTGAGATTAGAGGACACAGCCAGTACTTATCAACCTTCAGTCGATCTGCTGGAGTGAGTGTCTTCTGTAAAGTGTCTCGCCAGATAAGCAAACCACTGGCACTTTTGCTGGCTTTATGTTTGTAACCTTTGGCTTTCCTGTCTGAGGCCTACTTTTATAATCTTTCACATAGAGGTTATTCTAAAGTGCTACTCCTCTCTCTCTCTCTCACACACACCATCTAGCACTCCCGAGTCTCCGGACTGGAAGCACCACAGACACGGGTATCACTGTCGAGGCAACACAGACTTGAAACCTGCCAGAAGCATTTAGCCGTGTTGTGCAAGTGTTAATATATGTATAAGCTCTACGGATTAACAGCATGACATGCAGCTTCAAGGAAGTCTTTCTCAGAGACACGAGTCTCCACCCTTTCAGCAGCCTACACTCTATCAGCTTTGAAATCATTTAACTCCTCACTACTCTCTTTTCTCTTGCCACTCTCACTAAAAGTGTTAGTAATATCATCAATAACCATGCTGTGCTTTTACTCATATGCCATGCCCCCCACACACAATGCATATCCAGTCCTGCACTCTTTTCTCACAAATAGACTTAAACCTTTAATAGCACAGAGAGCAGCGTAGGGCTGAAGCAGTGTGTGTGGCACCAATACACCCTGATCCCATTCAACCCCAAGCTGGGTGTGAGAATTTGCATCTCTTAAAATGGGTAGATCAAAGCTAAGCCAAGGTAAATCCCGCTTCATGCCAGTTCAGGTGATAAAGACTTCACATGTGCATTTCAGATTGAAAAAGGTGTGCAAATTTGAACAGGAGCCCGTTTTGTCATGTCACACTGTTCTGTTTCGGCTCCTAAACATCACATGGATTAAGCAAGGCATGGGATTTTTGATTTAGAGACTACATGTCTGCATTCCTCAGGCTAGCTGTGAAAGATCTAAAACATATCCAGGCCTCTGAGAAAGAGACAACACAGAAGCATGACTCACTGTGAGAGATGGGGAATCAGTCAACCCACAACTGAGCCAGGACATCATGTGAGCTATGAGATACAATGTTATATAATCAATATCAGTTTTAACATAGAATCAGAAACAGAAGGACCCGGAGAACGGTTGCTCTTTACAAACTGAATATAGTTACAAATGCCTAAACAGCCCATACTGAAGGTAAGTATTCAGTATAGTACACGCATATGCTGTGTATACATAATAACAACAACAAGTGTACTTCTTTCTCAAGTGTAGTTAACCTATAAACAGCATTGTTTGGAAACACCCTAACGAACATGTGGAGGTAAATGCAAACACTCCATTCATACAGGTATGTTAATGAGCCGTGACTCACACCGATGTACAAAGACAGCTAAATAAGCATTCACATTCCACCTATAAGCAAGCTGAACGCACAAGAGCACTAGACATCTGTCAACTTAGAAATTGTATCGGAGTGAGAAAGTCTAGGACGAGCTTCCCATGCCCAAAGATCATAGCCACAAGCAGATTTTAAGAAAAAAAATGATCACAGAGGAGCACTCTAAAATACACACGGAAGATTATTGAGTGTACTTTTGTGCAAAATTTGGATTCAATACTATATATGATCAAAGCAATGTGGGTATATCATGATTACTAGGGGTATAACTGCTGCAGGTATTCCCAGTCTCCGAATTAATCCGCTGAATAAAATCCGCTGGAGGAAAAAAATGGGGAGAACAATCTTGGTGATGCAACAGATCATTATACCACAGCACTACTGAATGCTCGATTCTGATTGGCCAGAAGGTGTTGATTAATTTGTTATAAGACCAGACTGCAAGGTTTATACAAATACATTCATTCTAATACATTTATCATTTTTATAGTAACAACTTACCTACATGTATAGTCAATGATATGTTTATTTAGCATTTTGGAAGGAGTCTGTAGTCTATAGTATGGATGACAATCTGGTTTCTCAGAAACATATCAGACAAGATGCATCTATTTGTCTTGACTGGCCTGCCTGCAGTCCAGATCTGTCTCCTATGGAAAATGTATGATGCCTCATGTAGAGGAGAATCAGACAACAGTGACTAGGGACTGCTAGACTGCTAGTCGAGTAGCTCAAGTCTGGTAAACAGCAAGAATGGGCAAAAATTCCAAAACAGCAACAATTAGTGTCTTAATTTCCTAAACAATTAAAAGGTATAATTAAAAGAAAAGGTGATATGACCCAGCAGTAAACATTCCTCTGTGCCAACTTTTTTGAGTGTGTGGCAGCTATCAATTTCTAATTTTTAAATATTTAACTAATAGAATTAAGTTAATCATTGAAAACACTTAAAATATTTTCTTTGTTCTTTTGTCTGTTAAATAAAGCTTCATGTGAATTTAAAAATATAGATTTTGGCTTTATTGCATGTTTAGAATGCGTGCCAAATTTTCTTTTGGAAATGGGGTTTGTATAATAAATGAAAATTGCCATGGTATAAGAGGGAAAGAACTCTAAGGCTATATCATGTCAACCCATTATTACTTTCCTGTAACAGAATAGTGTGTTGTGTTTTAGTCCATACTTAATAGCTAATCAAGCACAGAAGAAACTAGGCTCATTTGTGACAGCACTATTCTTTAAGTAAGCCTTTAGTTAGCTGTTGAGAGTTGAGGTTGGTTTGGGGTGGGGTCTGACAGCATTAATAATAAAGACAGTCTTGGCCTCAGAAATGATTAAAGGGGAAAGTTATGCTTGACACAAAGCAGAGGCTGTCAGGTGTTGTTACTGACAAACTGGCCCAGGGCTTTGACAGCTCTGGTGAGGAGCGCATACTCTGGTCTGCTATGAAACACTTTATAAAAATGCACGCGCACACACACTCTAAAATACCAATCAGTCCAATCTTTCACCACCATAGATACAAACTGTGACTATGCTGTATATACACAAGTACAGGTTTGCATGTTTGCTTTGATCTAGGCCCCTTCTATTCATCATAGCCCCTATATTAAGATTTTCCAAAGCTAACCATGGATCCTTATATGCATGCCCCTTTAAATAAGTCCTGCTGTATGTGAAAAGAATAACGTTAGGTACAGCTAATATTGGAGATGAGTGAATTGTAGGTTGTTGCAAGCCTAAGTAGCAAGACCCCTAATTGACATTAAAGAGGATTGCATTACATAGTAACTTAATGAGCCAGGCCTTGTTTATGCTGAGACGTTAATGTGTTTCACAGCTACTTGAGTGCTTCAATGTCCCTGACAGGCTAGAACACACTCTGTTCAGTCCTGCAGGACCAAATACTACAGTAAATACCAAACACTGCTCCACTCCATACAGTAAGTAAACCCCAGAGATATACCACACCAATGAGTGTGCACACTAAATACCAGTCTTATAGTATTACCTTAAACCTATGAACATTTAGACACAGTGTTGTGTGTTCCAGTGTTGAGCAAGATATTCAACCATAACAAAAATGAATATTAAATTAATATAATACTATACTTTACTGTTTATAAAATGGTAAGGTAACAGTGCACGTACATGCATCCTAACCCAGTGAAGTCATCACTCCAAGTGTCAGAATGAGAGTCTCAGATCTATGAGAGATGCATGAAATTTGCAGCTAAAGGTCAGGGTTATCATTAATCAAGCTTTAGACTGTTCCAACACAGTCCATCTGTCAGACCCATGTTGCCAGTGGAAGCTGAGCTGCAATGCTGTCTGGGTCTACCAGCACACAGGTGAGTGATGATTGAAGCCTTTATATCCACAATTCACACACCTGCACTCAGACACAGTGTAATGCTGATACAAAAACATCAGGTTCAGTGTAATGCAACCTCTGGTTGTAAAATAAAATGCATCTGTAATAATAGAAGCACAACTCAAAAGAACTAGATAGGGATACTGTGAAAAGCCTACATAATTGAGACAGTGATTTAAAACCAGTAATTGGAATATACGTAAATATTAAGCTGAGCCCAGTCTTAACAGCAGCTAGTCCTATTGTAGGGGGCTTTCTGACTTCTGAACAAAAAACTATCAACTTCCTTCCAGAAAGCTATTTTTTTGGAATTGGGAAGGCAAATGTTGCTGTACGTGACTACATTAATTGTGCTGCTACCTTCATCATGTACAACATCAATACAGACAGGACTCCATTCCATAATCAGCCACACATGTTCATGACATCATCTTTTTCATGCTTTAATTTCAAGGTGTTGTGCTTAGGATGTTCTGCTGCTTCTCTCTTACTCCAAACTTCATCTGCCCTTTCGACTGTTCCAAAACCCTTCTGTATCCTTCATATTTCTGTTTGTTCTTGTTGCTGATAAAGAATTTGGTCCTTGTGTAGAAACTTGTTTTTTTCTGTGATTAGTGCATTATGATTTACTTGGCTCATACTTTAGGGCTTTCCTGTGCAGCCCTAATTATTCTTCTGTAATTGCCATGGTCATCCTTGGATGAGGTGATCATCACACATTGTTCCTTGAACAGTTTTTCATAAATTAGACTTTGGATGCTCTACAAATTTTTTTTTCTTCCATCACAGCTGCTTGTGCAGGCAGACAGAGTGTTTACATCTTTCACCTCAAAACCAGATGCAAAAAAAAGGCAAAGTTCAAGGGGTTAAAAACAAACCCACACACTTGTGGCTTATTTATGTGAATACTATGAAGGGAACACCGAAACTTGCGCAAACAAAAACAACTGTCAGTAATTTGTCCTGATAATCACTACTCGGCTAAATATTGGGAGAAGTCCTGGTCTATGAGGTCTGAAATGCATTAATTCTTTTTATATAAAATACAAATTGTTATGCTTTTCAGTTCATAAGATGACCACAAAACACAAGCTCATAAATTTGGTATCATTTAATGTAATACTCTGATGTCCCTCCCCACAGCATCTCTCGAGAACAGACACACTCTCAGAGAGACCACAGCTCTTAGACAAGCAGGCTCCTCCAAACCACACAGAGACGTCAGCTTCAGCTTGACCCCTCAGCTAAGGGAGAGAGCTGGCTGCTAATATGTGACCTAAAATCTCAAGTCACACTCATCTAGGAATAACCTCTGTCCCCATTCCTCGGCTGTCCCTAACTCACTCCCTGTATTTATTTCCTCTCTGTTTACTCCAAAGCATGTCTTCATAGTTCACACTACTAGCCGGGAAATGACCCAGCAAAAACATAAACTAGAGCTGCATTCTGTTTACTGTTGCTCTAACACACACCAAATAAATAGTATCATATTATTTAGATCTTCTCATGCAAGCAGAAATAGGAAGTCCCCAGGATGCTGCAGGGGCTCCAGGCACATGATTTCATTTGAGGCAATGCAGGATGGTGAGCAGAGGACAGGGCGGAGGGCGTTCAGACGCATATGGCGACTGCGAGTCTTATGTCTGGCTAGTTAACCAGGTTAGTGCCGTGCAGGCAACAATTTGTTTCATGTTGTCTAACGGAAGAGTGAAAAAATGATGCTGTTTGGGGTATTGGAGGTCTCAGCTGGCAGTGAGACAGAAGGTGAGGGCAGCCCCTCCCTCTGACACGTTCGTCTGCTGAGCTCTGGCCTGTCAGCCAGCATTATTTATCAGGCCAATGATATGTGGCACAGAGCTCACACCATGGGAGAATGTGATTTGACTGATTGGAGCTGGTGTTACACCTGAATGGAGCGTGCCTCTGACCACAGGGATTTCAGATCTGACCCTCATTATATGTTGTGGCTGTAGAAAAGAAAAAAAAACAGATTTCCAAGCATATTTTTAATGTAATGGAGCATTCCTTTTATATATAACATCTCCAATGCAGTCTTGGATTTCACCAACAAAGACAGAACAACTACCAAATTCTCCAAGAATATATATGACAAGACTAAAACAACCAACCATATACAGTATAGTGTGTGTGTGTGTGTGTGTGTGTGTGTGTGTGTGTGTGTGTGTGTGTGTGTGTGTATGGTACAGTGCAAAAGTTTTTAGGCAGGTGTGAAGTGTTGATAGTTTATTTTTATCAAATAACAAAATGCAAAGTGAGTGAACAAAAGAAAAATCTAAATCCATTCAATATTTGGTGTTACCATCCTTTACCTTCAAACCAGCATACATTCTTATAAGTACACTTGCACAATGTCAGGGGTTTTGTAGGATTATAGTCAGGTGTATGATCAACCAAATATACCAAACAAGTAATAATGATCATCAATTTCACATGTAGGTTGAAACACAGTCATTAACTGAAACATAAACAGCTGTGTAGGAGCTTAAA
>JAOUQY010000051.1:15520539-15544317 GCA_028566355.1 Doras micropoeus
GTCTCTCTATGGTAAGTTTAAGACAGCACTGAAACTTATTTGATGGAAGTGGAGCTGCTGATGTGTCCTGCTGTGTGAGCTCAGCAGGCTTGACCTGGGGCCAAAGTGTAGAGAAATCTTATATCAGCAGGGTGATGGAACACCTCACCGACACTGACTACGGTCAAATGAGCTGCCAGAAGCTCCTTTCTGCGTGATGCTCGAACCACAGCCATGACTCATTCACTGAGGATCCAAAATGCATTCAGAGCCAACACATTTACAAACACATGGGAGAATGAGTGTCAGAATTAGACCTGATCCACAATAAGGCAGCGTGAGCTAGGGTTTTATTCTTAAAGCAATGGCTGGATTTCATATGCTATAATAATAATAATAATAATAATAATAATAATAATAATAAATAAAAAAGATTCTACTACTACAACTAATATTACTACTACTAATAACAATAATAATAATATGATTGATGAGGATGATTTAACAATATATACCTATTAATGTACTGACTATAAATCCATAAAAATTATTTCTTACAAATAATAAAAAAATATAAAATACCAAATAACTACAAACAAGCACGTTTTAAACAAGTACCGCGATAGAGCTTTTATTCCTACAATGTCTTGCTTATATGTTCCCACATCTGTGGTGTTACAACCAAGAACTGAAATTAACTTAATTGGAATTGTATGTCATGAAATGGTGCCTTGGTTACGTATCTGACTAATGGCCTTCTTACCCGGTCACTGACTTCTGGTAGATGGCTTCCTCTAAGCACAGTCATGGCTGTGCCATATTCTTTCCATTTCTTAATAATGGATTTAATGGTGCTCTGCGGGAGGATGTTCAAAGTTTGGGATGTGTTTCACGACCAAACCCTGACTGATACTTTTCCAGAACTTTGTCTCGGATGTGTTTTGATTCATCCATTCAACTAATTATGTGACTTCGGATGGCACCAGAACTAACTGCAGATTTTCACGGCAACAAGGGCGAATACTTACGCAAACGAGTTTGACGTTTGTTTTTTACATTTGTAAATAATTTTGTATACAAAAGACAAAGACTATACTTGTTGAGTAGAGATCAGAACAATATGTTCTACTAGCTAAGTCACAAGTGATCATAGGGATTAATAAGCCTGTTGCTGATGAGCAAAATTTAGGTTTGCCGTTAAATCTATTTGAAAGAAAGCCAAGACACAACAAAGCTATTAACATAGTTACTCTGTAGGTATTTTCTGTTTGTGTGGATGTTTTGTGTGAGATCTGGAAGCTACTGTGCCTTCTTAGGCTTGGTGGTGATTCATAAGTTATGGGTTTATTTTTTCATTTTTTAAAAAGAGCTTTTTTCAACTGTTTCAATGAGAGAGAGAGAGAGAGAGAGAGAGAGAGAGAGAGAGAGAGAGAGAGAGAGAAAGAAGGGGTGGGAAAGAGAGAGAGAGAGATAGAGAGAGAGAGAGAGAGAGAGAGAGAGAGAGAGAGAGAGAGAGAGAGAGAGCGCTTCAGCCAATTTCTATCATTATATCCTGGCCACCACCACAGTCCTTCACCACTACAAACAGCTAAGCTGGAAAAGGAAGAGGAGAGCAGAGGGAATGAAGAGAACTCTCGAGCCAGGACCTTTAGTAACTGTGAGTGCACTTTCTCAAGCCAGAATTCATCTCAAGCAATAATTATACTATATAATCATACAGACAATGAACATGTATCTGATAGTTTAAGATGGTGTAAGATAAGCTGTTAATTAATCAGGAGTTATTACATGAAGATGAGTTAGGCATCATGAGTAACTATATCAGAACACAAACAAATTCATTGTAGCCATTTCCTCTTTTGAAATTGTACTAGTTTGGCTAAGGGGGGAAAATGAAAGATAACTGAAGCCAGAGAAGCGAAATCAATGCAAAAAAACTGGTGGTCTGTTCTGTCCTGCCCATCGAAAGGCCCGAGATGTGCGGTCAACCTCCCATTGCAGAACACACATCAAAGACCCTGAGCTAGTGCCTCAGCAATGACGGAAAAACAACAACAGCATACACGGACAGAGAAAATCACTGTCAGATTTGGACCAGGCCTCCTTCAGCCCTCTGCCTTGTCATTTTCAGTATTAGCTGTGGTCTGGGTGCTGAAATCCTCCATTATGTGGGCAGAGATGCATGGGTACCCTTGCATGGGACTTGTATATGTGTGTGTGTGTGCGTGTGTGAGTGTGTGTGTGTGTGTGTGAACCAGCTGGTAGTGCGGCGAATTCCGGACTGAGATCTATCCAACCGAGGCGGTGCTGAAACTGTGTGGCCTGTAACCTGCACACATCACACACAGATCTCACACACAGCTGTGTGCACAACCACTGCAATTACCACACCATTTAACTCAACAAACTCCACTCTTTTTCACTGACTTCCTTTGAGGCATACTTGTCTATTTCACTACAAGTAACAGCAAAGGCTTTGAGATTAAAGCTCCACTTACATAGGCATGTGTAAACATTATGGATTGTGTTACTGTATGGATTGTAAGTGAAAGAGTTACAGTAGAAGTGAGAAAAAAAAACAAGTAAATAGATGTCTGCTAACATCTGCAACTGTGAGTGCAGGATAGATCTCACGCACCATTTCCTTTCTTCTGCATCTGGGAGAGAAATGTAAGGAGGCCCTTAAGCAAACCAGCTCCATCCTGCCCTCCCTTCACACTCTGCTGCTGGACCTGGTGGGTGTTATGGGAGCGCTTGTTCAGAAGCTCTGGATCATTAGGAGTAATCGTGCAGACCTTCCTCTACTGGGACGTCCCTGAAGGCTGGTGTGAATTCCACAAAAACGCTCACACAGTACCATTCAGAACAACCAGTGATCAAGTTGGTAATGCAACAATCGCAACTGTCTTCCGAAAGTCACCTCTGATTTCTCTATTTGGAAATAAAACAGTGGGACAAAGTGAAGGTAAAATGCAATGCTGTTTAAAAAAACATCACAAATTTGGTGGGGAAAAAAACAACAAAAAAAAAACAAAACCAAACTTTAAATCTAAAGGAGACAGCAAAAAAGTCAGCCAGGAGCTACTTCTTTTAAACTTATAAGAACATAAAATAAAGCTCACTGAGGATGATCTTGCAGGTGGCTGCAGTCAGAATACACTCTGACCTGCTTAAAATGAATGCCATGTGTAAGATAATAATTTAACTACATAGATTTTTTTTCTTTTCTGATTACTGACTGTAAACTTATACTTCCTGCTTAGACACTGATAGCACACAAACAGAGCTATCCTCCTGTGTGTAGCTAGCAACAACTTGCTGCATCCAGACTGTGTGTGTGTCGAGTTGGCTGTGCAGCTCCGTACCATATATCAAGTCTCCTGCTGTGTTGTGCTTCCTTCCCTGCTGTGCAAATTTGTCCAATTAGCCATGGCCTTACGGGGTGGAATTCAGTGTGAAATGGGGCTGCCACTATCCAAACACTGAACAACAATAAAGTGAATTTCACGGACACGCCGATCTTCTGCCCATCACCAGCAGGACGACAGAGGTGAGGGGGCGATGCTAAGCGTGCTTATCTCCTCACCGTCGAAATGTTCGGTCTGTAGCCACGGCCACGTCACGCCTCAGAAACATTTTTTTCTTTCTTCTTAAATCTATTTCAATTAAACATTCATTTTTCTCATACTTTCATTCATTCATTCGATCTTGAGAGTCCGTCTGTCCATCTCAGGGCTTCATGTTTCCAATGGGTGATTAAACTAATGAACCACAAAGACCTTTTTACTCATCCTTACCAATTGTGCCAGTAATTCATGAGCTGACTGTAAGTTGTATACCCTTTGCCATTAACTGCATTTGACCTCTTACACCATCCTACCCCCCACCCGTACATTCCTCCTGACATCTCTGTTCTAACTCTGCCAGATTGCTTGGCAAATCTTTGCCCATTGGTCTTCACGTATCTGTCGGAACTCTGTTCTGGCCCTGCCAGATGTCATACACAGCAGTTTTCAGATCAGCCTTGGATACAGTGGTCCTCGTGTTTTTGTTCTAAACACGTAAACCCACATTTCATTTTTAACTTCATATAAAATAGACAAACATTTTTAAATCAAAAAGCACGTGGGACATTTTGCACTGGACCATATGAAGCAAGATACAGCAGAAAAGGTTTACTTAAAATAATAATTTCCCATGTCATCATCATTGAGTTCATCAGTTTTATTCTTCTATATATATATATATATAAACAAGTCACCCGGTGACAGTTTAGCTTAATAAAATAGGTTTCTCAACTTCAACTTCAGTACCCCACTTTGAAACTCTAGCCATAACAGATAATAGCATATACAGAGCTGAGACCTGTAATCATCTACAAACCTAGTAGATGCATTAATAATGAAAGCATGAATGAATTAAATATTAATCTTGGTATGCAGATTGGCATGTAGCGCTTCAATTACTATTATGGGTGGATTTTATTATTCATTGACCGCAATATGTTCGCTCGTTTGGTATAACTTTTGAGTTAGTTATAAATAAAGTAATAAATGACACACCGGGTGAGAGTGAACACGGAACATGGACAGACATAGGAGAGAAGGAAAAAGGTGGTGACGGAAATAGCAATGAGGCGCTCGTCTATTATAATCTGCACTTTTGAGTAGCATCTGCTACTCTGACGGCAGAACACATGGTGCAAGGTAGACATCACAGCTGCTGATGATATCGCGGTCTAAAACACTAATCTGTAGTCTGGAAAATATTCCAAACACGTTTGTGAAAAAGTGAGTGAACGGGTGGCCTGAAAGCGATAACCTCAGGATTTAGCAGAACACACAGAAATTCTCTTTGGCATGACATTCAATTAGATTAGCAGGGAAATGAGAGAGGGAGTGAGAGAGAGAGAGAGAGAGAGAGAGAGAGAGAGGGAGAGGGAGAGAGAGAGAGAGAAAAGTGAGAAAGAGTGTGTGTTAGCAGCCAGGCTATTTTGTCAAACGTGTTATCTGGTGAGGTAAATCCACCTAAACCTCATACTAATACTAATGTCTTCGGGAGTGGAGGAGGATTAATAAGGAACTGCTCCAAAGGCTTTAGAGCAGTTAAGATTCTTAACCAAGTTAACCCCCTTAGAGCAAAATCAAATCAGGATATGAGAAACAAGCGCCTCTCCTCCACACGGCAACAACCATGACATCTATTATATTTACCTAAGCGGTGAGCTTTTAGGTCAGTGCCACTTGAGGAAAAAAAACAAAACAAGATGCATGAGACAGTCAGGCAGTACAGGCAACAGAGATTAAAAGCCATGGAGGACGTTTATCAGGTACTGGGATGACTTTATATGCATGTTCTAACTCGTGCAGGTTTATGGCTTAGTGCATTGAGTCATCTTGCCTAAAGATGCTCAGATAGTCCTCTCTGATGTATACTGCTGTAATCTTTCTGTTTTGGCTCTATTGCTGTCGCTTTCCCCCCTCCACTTCTCTTACAGAGTCGATTTCAGTAATCTACTGCTAAAAGTGCAGAGTGAGGGCAGAGGCCTCTCCTAACGCTTTAGCATGGTGGCTTTTTGATGTGGCCTGTGTGCTTTTGTTCCTGGAGAGCCATACATAATGAAACATCAAAGGCCCGGCATGATCCTTATGAAGGCCAGGCTGAGCGGACACTTAAATCATGCACGCTGCTAAAGTCCACAGTCAGCATCAGCCCCTGTCTAGCCTCCTTTAATAAAGATCAGCCTACCTCTGACTGTAACCCCCTTCACCACCGCCACAACATCGCCACAACATCGGCCCCTCAACCCTAAAACTAACTTACCCTCTGCTCCAGAACAACCGACTCCAACTTAATTAAACAGATCAACCTTGATGAGGCCAAAAGAGGGTCAGTTGGAAACGATGGGGCTGATTCATTTCGCTTTACATCAAACATTTGAATATTAAAAGATGAAAGTCACATTAAGACAATCCAAAGTGGCTGAAATTCTGGTGTGGTACTGAAAAGAGCTCATCAGCATGATAAAGTGTCCCATAAAGCTGTTTCAATGGATCATCAAAAACAGTCTTCTGCAGTCAGTTATTTTTTGTTGTGGCTGAATTGTGCTGTATGGACAAAGAAAAATTTACATGCAATCTGTTTGAGATAAAGCCCTGATCTGTCAGCTTCAATAAATCCAAGACGAAAACGATTTGGCAAGCTAAAGAAGTGCAGCTAAATTTTGTTCCAGTGAGCTGTTACAACAAACTAATTCTCAAGAATCATTCCACGAATGGGATATTTTTCTTTACTTCATTAAAGCTGACACTTTATCTTAGTATACTCAGTGAAAAAGGGCTGTACATAAAGTTAAGAAAATGACCATTCAATACAATGTGACATCACAATGTAATACAATATTAAGCAACTGCTTTAAAAATATGAATTCGTCCAAGATCAAAAGAAAGGAAAAGAAAACTCATGGTACTTTTCTAATCACTGAACTGCTGTGACAAGGAAAATGGTGCATACATCATCAAACTTGGAGCTGCAAAGTGCAATTTGTTTCCCTGCTTCATGCAGTGACAGTGTTAGCGTTTGGAAGGATCCGCCAAAGCACCAACAACACTGGGAGAAAACAGACATGTGTTTCCCTGTCCAAATGTGGCCACAGCTCTGGAGCCCTGTCCACCACCTTGACATGTGCTTGCATCAGGATGACTCTCTGGTCTAATGTTTCCTTAATGTAATGGAGTTTGATCTGGGGTGTCAGATGTCCGATATTTTGCTGTGTTATTAGCGTAAAGAGCGCTGAGGGGCTCTCGGGTTGAAGCAGGCAGGCCTCTCTCCCCTCCGCTCCAGCACTAGACACCGTTGTTAAAGGTTGTCTGTACAGACCAATAACCAGAGACGAATCTCTACTGACAGAGCCTCGTGCAAACTGATACACTCCGACCGAGCGGAGCTGACAGTGTCTCCGGACACTGGATACTGATGAAGAGCTTCAGTGCCAAGTCCCGCTGGACTGCTATACCCACTACTTCAGCACACACCGACACACATAAAGGATCTGAGTGATACATATGAAACAGACTCAACCTAAATCACTATCATGCACATGCACAAGGGTTGAAAGGCACACCGGAGTATTGTATGGCCAAGCGGCCTTCCAGTTGTGTAACATTTTCTTTCGTCATGGTAACACGGTGTAATGGCTAATCCAGTCCAGCTCAAATCTTGGTGGAACTTATGAACTCTTTGCTAAAGAGTAAAATCTCCATGGATTGCTTAGTGAGTACAATTAGGAACCTAAAAGTTTTGGTTTTGAGTTGAACTGCAAGAGAAGCACAGTTGGCTGCCTGAGCAAGGCTTTTAACCCTCGATTGTTCCACTACACTCATGGATAATATCCTGCCCAAATTCAGTTTTACGTCACTTTGGAGTTAAAAACCTACCAAGTAAACACATATAATGTAAAACGTATAACTCAGAAATGTTCGCAAAGCAGTGATCGACAGCATATTAAACGAGAATCAAACTCCACAAAAGGTGCCATCTTCTCTCATGTGCACAGTACTGAGTCTGAATTCTCCAGCCCATCTCTCTTCCTAAGCCCCTGCTCGAACCCGTCTCTCAGCGAAGGAATGATGCCTCTGCTAGACATTCCTCTGGCAAGCAGAAAAAAACATGCACACAGGCTTATATCTGGCTTTAGACACAGAGGCTTATCATTACTTAGTTAAATAGATAAATGTAATGTTTAAGATCACTTATTATGGTGAACAACATGTCCATTCACCACACGAATGAGTAACCTACTACTAACCTAATACAAATTGTTATTCTCATTCTGCTAGACAGATTCTGCTAAACTGATTACAATGCTATTTAAATACATGAATGTTTTTTTTTCTTCCTATAGTTCACGGTGAAGGTCAGGTTATAAGCTACGCCACGTCGACCCTTAAGTTCAAACGCTCAGACAAAACATCCTGGATGGCTCTAGCAGCTTGAGTTCCCACCAGTCAACAGATTCCCACAAGATACAGACAACTCCCATGCCTGCTGTAATTGATGAATCCGTGAGCATTGGGTCAGACAGAGACGGACTGGCTCATACTGCAGTGGCAGTGGTATCGGTGCACTCTGCCCCACCTCCTGCCCTCTCTGTATGTGTGATAAGTGGAGGCTCTGCTACAGCCCTGGAGCTTCTGTGGGATAATGGATGAGTGGTTGGATAGCTGCTGACAGCCCTGGAAACATTTGGCCTGGATTTTTCAGGGGCACAGCTCTGTCACTGCCTCTTGAATCTGGAAATCGGCATGTGCCAGGGCTACCTGAACCAGCTGCCACCTGCTCTAACACTTTACACTGATTGGGGCGACAACTGCAACAGCTGGACAGGGATTAGGTGGGTAGCGCTAGGCAGTGCTGCCCAGCCCACAGGGTCACAGTGAGACATAGCCAGGCTGAGCACCTGTCACCAGCCCCAATGTAACCCAAAGGAACAGCTCTGATCCCATATAACAAAATCCCAGATTTTGCTCTCTCCTCCATTTTTTTTTTTTAAGTGCGATAGACTCCTGTATAATGTGTGATTTAGTGTTCCCACTGAGCTGGCTGAGATCAGTGGAGTATTAATGCTACTTATCAACACATGTGGTGAAAATGGGCCAACGATTTTATGCTCTGATCCTCTGGGTGAAGCTCAAAATCCTCTAGAGTATAGCGAGGTCCACATTTAATTGGACAGCGACGACTTTTTTGTCATTCAGTGTTTTTGAGAAAGTCTGTTCAAGCCTGATGACTCAATAAGGACACACTGCGTGTGCGCACGTGCGCTCACTTCACAGTGAAGAGAAAAACGATATCTTTGCAGAAATATAAGATATAGACAGAAAGATCTATGAACTTGTAGGATCTGACAGTCATCATAAAATGAGATTGATGATACTGGCAATAATAGATAGAACATGATTAAATAAACATCCAGAAGTCTAAAATATCCAAAAACGTGTTATGTGATCAAACTGAGAGTGAAACTGTTGCTATATAGGAGCCTTTCAGAGAAGAATGAGGGGAAAAAAGATACACATGGGAAAGTAAAATGGTTATGACACAGAAGTGGGGCAAAAGCCAAATAACACTCATTTTATAGGGAAATATATAAAGGAGGTTAGCGATATTTAAATAAAATGCTGGCTTAAAAATTCATAAAAGTACATAAACACGATACAGAAAAAAGGTTAAACAGAGAGTAAAACACATCAACATAACACTTTTCTTGCACTGCTGTGTGTCCTGCTGCTGCTCTCAGTGTGAGTGGTGTCAGGGGTCATTACTAGGCTTATTCAAATGGAGGCCATTAAAAGCAGAGGAACACAAACATTAGCTTGACGCCTCTTTGCTTCCTTTCATTCCACTGATATATAATAGATGGGCATTTGCTGCTGGTATTAGCTGAAGACTGACTAGTAATAAGCTTTAAATCTGCTGAGCACCCAAGCTTGCAGCACAGAGGGATTTGTGGAGACCTAGCAGACAGATATCAGTATCTCATTATCTCACCAAGTCATCAGTGACATAGAAAATACAAAAATGTACAAATAACTAGCTATTTCTGATGAAAAATAACCCGCCTAAAGCAAACAGTGAAAAGAAAAAGAATCAATGCAATATAAGAAAATAATCTGAAAGGAACTATTTTTTTTCTCTTTGAAATATACTGTTGTAATATCCTTTGTAATTTCAACTGCATCTGATGATGTCACAGTGGCTTTACAGCTGACCGGTCAGCAGCGTTGTTTAACACTAACAGACGCATTGTAGATTCACGCTGTAGGGCCTCTTTGGTCTGTCTTCCTTACTTTCTTTTCTTGCTTTCTTTGTTTGTTTTTTTTCCACTGCCCCCCCCCTAGATCGCTCATTCTACCACTCATTTTCCCTCCTCTCTTCTCCAGTTTTCCTTTCAGTTTCTTTGTTGCTCACATTATTTTGTTCTTTTTCTCTCTCTCTTCAGTCTTTTATCCAAGCTTCATTGCAGTCACTGCTTATTTCCTTCAGGAAATGCAAATCTAGTAATCTTCTAAAAGTAGCCCTTGTTTCCTGCTGTCCCACTTGCAGCGTCTACACCAGAGTACGGTGTCACTGGCGCCCTGTGCCGTTCTGGGTTGCTTCCTGAACACGACAGGCCCTGAATGACAAGAAGCAGACATGTTCCCCTGACTCCCCTTGGCCCTCGCTCACTGTAGCCATGCCCTACTGACGCCACTCGCAACACAGGAGCCTTACACACATTAAAGCTTCAGCCATGCCAAGTCTTTTCCCATGGTTAGATTGCATTACACCTTGGAGAGAGAAGAACGAAAGAAATGAACGAAAGAAAGGAGGGGTGGGGGGGGAGAGCTCCAACTTCTAATGTCACTCCTGCTGCACTGAGGCCATAATGTGGTCATTAAGTGAAAAACGATAACTCAAGCAGATAAAACATTTTTCAGGCCATAGGATACAAACCCCTGACATTTTTTTTCAAAGGAATCTCATATGAAGTAACTAAACAATCGAGGAAGATATAATAAACAAAAACATTGAGTAAAAAGTTGAGTATGCATGATGAATTTCCATAGATGACAGATTAGGTTCTCCAACTTTCAAAATGGAAACATTATATACATTACTGATTCTCCCCTCAATGCGCTGTATCACATAATGTGAGTGGCTTTATACTTTAAGACACAATGAACCCTGATTCAAGACGTTCCTTTCAAACCCCAACTCGGAATACCAAAAATTCCTCGTGTCAAACTTCAAAGCCAAATAGTTACTCGCAATTTTAGAGAGCACAAGCCTGCTGGACGGGAAACATTCAGTTATGATGGAGAAGGTAGAAATGAGTCTTTTACATCCTGATCAGTGATCTGAGATAACGGATAGTCTCTCAGGCCGAGTACTGCTGAAGAAGCTGCCAAAATACACACACTAATGATTCGCCGTGTTTCATACAGCAATGTATGACTTCAAAATTTAGAGGTTAGTGATATCATCAGGACCATGCAGGAGTCATTACGGAACAATCCAAGGGTCCAGATCGGCTAATATTAAAAAGCAAAGACTAAATTGTCTTCAAAGAGTTATAGAGATATATGTTGATTTGAGTTTACTGGAATATGAAAAATGACGAACAACCAACCCCATAATAACGCCTGCTACTGTGCCAGTTAGTCTAATAGTGAAATAACAGCAACAGTTCAAAGGTCTGTATGCCTTAGTGCTTCTCCCTTCAGTTTAATGCAGAAAGGTTTGTTGTTGGCCATATAGTCAGGAGAGGATTAACAGCTGAGAGCTTAATGTAGAGCTGTGTGTTCTCTCAAGAGATTCCTGACTCCTGTAGCACAAATGCCCAGTGGAAACCACATTCGCAGGCTTTGTGAAAATTGCAACAGCGAGGTTTACACAAAGCCAGGGGTGCTATAGGAATAGTGCAAACTGATGACGTGTCAGATATACGAGTCAGATAGAGGAAGTCGTCCGGCTAGGACTTCCCTCCCTGCCTCCTCTCCTTGGCTCACATGTTCTGCCTGTTTTATGTCATCTGTTTAGTAAATCCAGAAGCATCCCGACTTCAGTCATTCAAAGCATAGAACAAGAGCTGCTCTTGAAAAGTGTTAAAGCCAGAAAATATAGGCATGTAGGATATTAAAAAGTCCAATATGCTTATATATGGACAGAAAATACATATATTACTAAATTACAATTAAGCCAAGATGTGCTAATCTTTCACGTCAGCAGTAGTGTTTGGGTGGTCTAATGCCCTGGGCCTCTCTCCCACACAAATCATAAGCTAATTGTTGTAATTGTACACATGGCGATAGTTTTAGCCCATGCAGCATGAGAGTCAGTGCCACTAAACTGGCTTACAGGTGATAATGGAAAGTGACCTGTGTGTCAAACCAGCGGAAAACGCCATATATCATCAGAGCTTCTACCAACCCTCGTGAGGAGCTCTGAAGAAAGTCATAAGCTTTGTATGTTGATGAAAGAAAGGTAACAGATTTCTTAGTTCTACGCTTGAGAAAGTAGAACGGTTAGATGGAAGTCCTGTTGACAGCTGCTGAGAGCTCCTGTTAACCTTGAGTATCATGGGATCACCACACGTTTGCACACGTCTCCCGTCAAAACGTCTGATCTAATCTCTTTTTTACAGTTCCTGAGGCTGGAATACACCATGGATGCGATGTCAGTCCATCACAGGCAACTATATACATACATTCACACTCCCAGTCACAGCTAGAGGCAATTTAGAATAGCAATTCCACCTACAGCCATGTTTTTAAACAATGGAAGGATCATCCAGATACAGTGATACAAAATGTGTGTTTGAAATGTTTTGGAGAATGGAGAGGTTGTTAAAAAAAAAAAAATCCTGTTTGATGCAGAAGAAAGGTTTATGGATCTGGATAATCAACTCTGGCATGAAATTCCCAGAACTGAACCAATAATGATGCCAGTGTTTCCTCCTGAACGTCGACCAAGTGTCTGAAATTGCTTCCACAGATTAGCCAGACCATCCTAAAATGGGACAAATTATTGCTCAGCTATGTTGATGATTATGTATTCTTTGGCTGTCAAAAGGCTATATTTAACTGTTCCCATAAAGGCTGTAAGTTTTGGGAATGGCCTGGCCTTGGTGCACATATACGGACAGCGGAAGTTTCTGTTCTCCTCAGACGGCTCAGTGTGTTTAAGGGCAGCTCTGGTCAGAGATGTCACACAGACCGGGTTAATAATAGGATGTGTTATGCTCTTGATGCAAACGCAGCCATTCCCACGTTACGCAGACTCGTGTCACTTGTTGCATTTTTCTTCGCTAATAATGAAAATCCTTCCCCTTTCAGAACTTCCCTGAAGACTGTAAAAAAAAAAAAGAAAATAAAAACAGGCCACCAAAGCTCCCCCAGTTCACTCATCTCCCAGGCATATGTGCATTCCTTGTTTATCTTCAATTATAAATAACTTTGGGAAGATGAGGATCGATACTTTCCCTGTGACTAAATAAAGAGTGGGAGAGTGTCACGACTGAACTTTTTAATGATTCTCATCTTTGTGACTTTTCTCTATGTGCTGTTCCCATGGCCCTTCAGAGAGTGTACTGTGATAACTACACCACAATCAGTACAGGCTCAAGCAGCTGAGAAGGAAAGCATGTGAGAGAGACAGAGGTTTCACGCTACACAACAAGGCAGACTGCAAAAAAGATTTTGGCTGTGTATAACGGCCAACACGTATCTGACAGCAGAGACATGAGGTTACCGCTCCTAGTGCTTGCCTTGGCCTGAATTCACATTTCCTCTGGTTTTCTCTCAAAGATGCAAAGCACTTTTTATTACAATATGAGCTATAATTATGACAGGATTGGAAACTATAATTGGATTGTGAAGGAAAAAAAAAAGTTGTCAAAACATAATTACAACTAAAATATGGACAGAAAACGCTAGAGAGCCAATACTATAATACCATCTGGTTTTCGTACCCAAAATAGGAAAGAACAACATGAAAACCATTACTTTATGTCAAGAGCTTTAGATTGCTGGAAAATTATGTGGAGCAGCGATCCTCATGACCCAACATGAAAAAGAACATTCTCTCTTCTTATGACTGAGAACAGTACCGAGTCAGAAACCGAATCTCCTTCTGATGCAAGGAAAGGAATACAAATACGCAGCGAAAGAAACTCAAAAACTGTTTCAGTTGCACAATATAGAGCATTCCATTAACATTTTCCTCTGATCAGTGTTGATCCACACCCTCATGTTTGTTTTCTCCCACTCTATAAAACGCACCCGGCATACAAACCAAGCCCCAGCACTCTCTGTTGTTCTTGTTTGAAGTGGCAAAAAAAATATATGAGTAATCCACAGACAAATAACTGAACGTCCAACACGTCTTACAATGACAGTATCCACAAGGATGACGAGGCACTCTGGCTTCAAGCATTTCAATTGTTAGTGCATTACATAACATTCGCTCTTAGCACACTGCAGTTCAGCTTAGCTTGGTTACTGGCCACCGCAAAATAAAACTAATGTTCTGATTTTCAAAACACATATGGTCTCCAGGCAAAAAACAAAAAAAAAAAGTCTGTCCCATAGCGGTTCAGACTAGGAAAGCCCACAATAGCTAATTACAATGCACGCACTATACCTGACACTGGCATAGACTGTAGCTTGACGCTTGTGTTTTTCATTATGACCCTGACAGTCTGTTAGTGTGATGGAGAGCATGAATGTGAGTAAAATGCATGTGAGAGGAAAACAGAGGCAGACCGAACATGTCTTAGAAAGTGCAAGCAAGAGAGAACATTTAAGAGAGTGTGTTGTGACAATGTTTTTCCACGAGAGCTGCAATGACATGCAGGTTCCTTTGTTCAGGCACTGTGAGTGTGAGCAGAACTGCTGTCTGTCTCTTTGCAGGCTCTGATTTGTCTCAGCCATGTAACAAAACAGCTACTTTGTAAATCTCATCCTTGTCTTTTTCGCATGTTGTTACTGGAAAGATCTTTTTTTTTTCTCATCCTCAAACCCTTTCCTTCTTGTTTCGGTATGTGCTCATGCGATCCAGTGAAGAAGAGGAGACAGGGAAAGGAAGGAGCGTGAAACAGACAGACGAAGAGAGATGAAGAGTGTGAAGCAGAGGAAGCAAGGAAAGACAGTGTGTGTATGTGGGTATGTGTGTGTCTGAGAGAGAGATGTTTAAGCCATTGGTTGGACTCTGACATTAAGCAGTGCAGCATGCGGAGCACAGCCCAGCGGCCCCTCTAATCTGGTCTGATTTATGAAGCGCTCTTCCTCTTTTGGGGAGGGCCTCCAAGCCTGGAGACAGCCTGGCGTCCTCCCCACAGCCCAGCACCAGCCCAGGACACATTGCTCAGATCACACACACACACACACACACACACACACACACACACTCTCCCCCTGCCCTCCAGCACTGCACCAGGGAAACCACTGCATCACTAACACAACCATACACTCATGCACAAACACACATGCACACAGTGAGTGTGGAATATATGCAGAGTTTGTTTCACGTAATTATGCACAGATGATAGTGGCATGTACGAGGACAGAGCTCTTTACCACAAACACAACACGCTTTAAGAATAACCAACCTTCTATAATCTACATCACAGATGTGAACTGGTGAAAAGATACCAAAGATATCTTTTCACACACATTCTCACTGTGTTAATAATTGTCACTCCCACATGGGAGAAAGCAGAGGAGACACAAATTGGCCGCTGACAGCCAGCTCTGACCATCCTTCTTGAGGAGACTGTGAAATGTAGCATGATGAATGTGAGAAGGGTGTGCTATCTGCTTGTTTTTCTGCTGGCTTTGACACTTGCTGATATGGCATGGCTCATTCTTCGCCATTCATCAGAAGATACGCAGACATCTTAATACACTCAGCGTCATCGCATGCTCTGGAGTCCAGCTCTCTAAGCCTCATCTGGCACGAACTCCATCCAAGACTGTTACATAGGAGTAAAACACAATGCACCTCAATACTTTTGTACATAATATTTAACATTTATTAGGTTCAGCTACACCAATGCTTCACAGATGCAAAATAAGCTTGTGGATAAATCAGGACTCATAAATATAGAAAACAGCATACAATGTGCTTGCTACAAGTTGCCATGATATCACTCCCCTGGTGTGTATTGGAACCACAGCAACTTCACACAGGCAGTTCTACATTAACACTAGCCCACTGGGTCTGCTCTAACGAGGTCTGGAACCATCCATCTCCATTAGGCTTGTGTGTCCAAGCCTTGGCAGCCATTAGCTCCTCGGACCCGTCTAAACACGTACACGCAGGCTGGCCTCACACCCATCGATCCTCCACACACCTTTTTACTGGAAGCTCGACAGCAGTCCGAGCCACCCTGAGTCAATAGCACTTATGCCAGGCCTCCACACTTGTGGCCAAGCACTCACTTTATTTGGAAGCATGTGGGTGCATTAGTGCCTGCACTTGTTTGGATTAACGGCTTGGAGCTCCTGCAGAAGCCTCTCTCAGGCAGAGGTGAGTGTTGTTATGAGACACCGAGACTGTGGTCTATCTCAGGCCTTGCATAGCATCAGCACAGAGCATTTCACCTCTGGATGACATGCATTCAACAGGAGCACAGAACATTTTTAATATTATCCCTAGTTAGTCAGCCATTCCTGTACCTGTAAACCATTTTGTATGACTAAAAGAAGATAGCGTGATCAGAGGAATACAACAAAAAGAGGATAAACATTGTTCTAACCCTCAGGTTGTCTCTTCTTGCATCTGGTTGTGTGAGAAGACGACAGGGGAGAGATCTCCTGCAGGTGGCTCCTGCTGTGTTTTAATTGTTTTCGGCGGGGGATCGGCGTGTGATTCAGTTTTTTAAAATGAAATTGGCGACATAATAAAGCACGAGACGGTGAGCGGGCAGGGAAGTTCAGACAGAGTTCAGTGCTGAGCTCGGCTCCCCAAAAGCCCTCTTATCCTCCACCTCTGTAGTAGGGGGGCCCAAGAGAAATGGATAGTATCTCTGGCAGGGAAGAGTTACCGTGTGAAATTTGCCTGCTTTGCCTTGCTTCCTGGTTCTCAGAGCAGTGCGGGGTTTTTGGGAGAGTGCAAGCAGGGAAAGCTCGACATCAGCCAAGGAGCCTAATTTTAACCTGCTGCTGCTGTGTAAGGCCCTGCTGGGTCGGTGGGAAGTTGCAGAGAGAGCCTGACCCCTGTCGCAAGAAGAGATCCGGCCACTTCTGCGTGTAACTGTGTCTAAGAGTCCCATGGGACGGCAGCCTGGCAGAACATTGAGTCTTTCTTTCCCACCCCTTCATACAGTAATGGCTGTCCTGGACCACACTGCTAGTGGTTCCCAGGCTGGTGCCCTTCTCCAAAAAGCCATAGTGCAGACTACTACATCTTGGTGTGCCTGTTCCCAAGCCCTGACATGAAGGAACCAGTCCTTGAGTTTTTCAGACCAACAGCATCACAAGATCTAGTAGTCATACTTGGATGATGCTATCAGACGCCAAGGTCTGACAGCCTATGTGTTGGCCTCATTGTTTGCAGTGAGAGAGTGAGAGGCTGTGAAATGCAGGGTCATCTCCATCCACCCATCAGCAGCAGCATGCCTGCTGCATCACCCCCCATACCAAATCAATTTAATGAGGCACCATGACTGGCCTTTGTTAAGGGGTGTGCTGACGTGCAGTGTGTCCCCCTGTGCTAGTGGTGTGTGAATATAATTATGCAGCGTGACACCCTGAGAATGGGGACAAGCGATGATTGCAGTCAGTGTGGCATCAGAGGGTATTCATGGGAAGCAGTGAAGACACCTCTAGTACACCGCCTCACTGACTAACCAAGGTGTCACAAGTGCTTTCATTTCACAAATAATGGCTGCATTCATGGCAGCGGCAGCTCAACCTCAATGTAGTGTGGCGTAGATTGTGTGTCCGAGGAGGGGTATTTCTGGCCAGACAGTGAGAGCCATTGTAGTGAGCTGACCTGCACTGAAGAGATGCAAAATATAAAAAAGGTCATGCTGAGTTCCATGCTTTTTTAATCAAAAGAAGCATTAGAACTGACACACTCTGGCAGCCGGGTGTATGTGGATGTGTATGTGGGGTGTGTGTCACTCTAGGCTTTTCATCACACATCTCTCCAGTGATGGCTTAAGATGGTCTGCCACACATAAAAAATCTGATCTGGTTGTGGAACTACAAATGTGCTGTTAAGGTGCAGGTAGGTTAAGGTGAGGTCATTTAATCAAGCTGTTAGATCAGTTTCAAAATTTTGGTTTTTGGATCAAATAAACATTCCCACAGTGACAAAATGGAAGAACATTTCATCCTTAGGAAGAGCTAAATACATATCCATGAACACACTCATTTGACAATGTATCACCGCAAATGGCAAAATGGTTGTGTAGTACACCCAGCTCCCACATCTGACTGATTCTACAATGGCATGGACAGCACCCAGACTGTTCTTCGCTAAGGCCTGGGAGCAGCTGTCAAGGTTTTTCTTAAGTGTAGTGTGTTAGTATCCCTGCAGTTCAAATTCTGAAAGCTTCAAAGCTGCATTATGTACGTAATGGCAGCGTAAATCAAAAAATAAAAAAATCAATAAATAAAAAAACCCCCAGCAGGCTCCAAACGTAAAACACATGGAAGAGGTTATATTTTGAGACAGATATAGCAACCATGAGGCTGTACGTGTTCGATTTCTTTGGCAAGATTTATCAAATTAAAAAGGTTTAAAATTGTGAAGTCTTACTATAAAACCGTGTGGAATTATGAATGTGACTATCAAGTTCAAAACTACACCAAAACACTGACATATTAAGAATATTGTTTCAGATAACCATTCAAATATATGTTGCGTAATCTGACTGATTACAGTGACTTGTCCCTGGCTCTGATAAAGTATAGGGGCTTCTCAGTCATCACCATATGCAGAGGTTATTAGAGCAGAGACGGCACAGTGGGCAGTGCTGAGCAGGAGGAGAAGACGGAGGCTAAGCCTGGGTGTTATTTAAACAGGGTGGCATTCATCTCTCACTATGAGCAATGGCATGTTCTGACCCCAACACGACAAGACCAAACGTGGCAGTGAGAGGGGCCAGGACTCATATTTGGTTCCCATGCTGTCATATTTACCCTGCGCTATTTTGGACATTCTTCATGATCTCTGCACCCAGCACTGCTTGCATCCTCTCCTCCCCTCTGAGGCCTGGGTTATGTGAAAAGCCAGGGAGGTGAGAGAATTGCCAAACTGGCCATTCCAGCATCCCTGAAGTCGGACTGCTCCCTATGGTCCATGTGGTCAAAAAAAGGGGAGGAGGGGGTTTCTGGATGTGAGCTCTTCTTCCTGGCCTGGCAGTCATACACAAAGACCCTAAGAGCTATTTCCTATATATACTGCCTTTTCATAAGTCTTTCTGACTGTCCTTCCTCTACATGTAGGTCTGGAGACGCAAACCTATCTGCTCCCTCAAAGCGACTTCCAATCTCTCAATCTACTTCTGGTTTTACCCTCTACAAAGTTTTCTTGACACTTTCTCTCTTTTTCAAAGTCTTTTCCTCTTCCTTACCTCTCATTTGTAATTCGTAGAGCATTTGGTACCCATCAGAAATTTAAACTCTAAACAGGTTTTATTATTGTTTAGTAATATAAACCCTGAAAGCAGCAGATGAAAGAAGTAATTTTATTGTTGCTGGGATCCAAGTAGACTTTTTGACCCCTTCCCCCCACTAAAATAAGCACATAACATGGATACGGATGTCCACTCGAGAGCCGAAACCAAGCTGCTGTGTGTGTGTGTGTGTGTCCATCCGTCTGTGCTGGAAACTGTGATGAGTTGCATGCTGCTGCCTGATCAAAGCACTCCACAATCTTCCTTGCTAATTGCACAATTATCTTCAGAGTGGCTCTAAAGCCAAGGCTTCTTTATGAGGTTGTGTCTAATGGCAGTGGCTATCAGTGTTTGCGGCTTGTGTTCTGATGCTCTAGTACAGGCCTGGCTTTTAAGAGGAGCAACACAGTCTCAGCAGCCTTTAAAGGATGTCTGCTTTACAGAGGCTGCCAGGTTAAACCCCTCTAAATAAATCTGAGCAAATGGAGCTGGTTAGGTGGTCCACACATCCACTAACTGAGATTCACAGGAGGACAGCTTTGAAAGCAGAGTTCATCCAGAAGAAAGAGATGAAGAAAGAAAAATTGGTTTCTCCTGAGAAATGTATAGTAATATCCTATATAGAGTTTTGTCTCCTCTGTTATCAGCATAGCATTTCATAATAAAGAAAACACCTGGAAAACAATGTTTTACAGTTTGTCCTTGGTCCTCAAATAGTGTGAAATGTGATTACCATCACAACTGCAGCGCAGACCTCAAATCCTTTCACTGGGATTTATTCCTTTCCATGACATGGAGGTCAGAGGCAAAATATATATTTCAGAGCATATGGATTGCTGCCAAATGCCATGAACCACTGTGTAAATACGAACGCAGATAGCTACACTGACGAGGCAGGCAGACTTCCCACTCTTTGCAGCGGCAAGGACACAAGAGCCGTCTGATGTAACTCAGGCCAGAGAAGTCATCAGTGTCCAGAACTGTTAAGCCGTCAAAACACACTCAGCCATGATGTGTGGGCTTTTGAATGGACAGCACCCTGCTGCCACACTCAGAATGGTGAACAGACTGACTTAAACCCAGATGACCAATGGGGCACAAGTTCAGGCTCATAAACTCATTAAGGCAGTCACTTCTAATCCATCAGACCATGAGCCTAAATGCTGCATTCTACCTGAGTAAGCACATGGATGAGGATTTTAATTTGGGAAGAAAGAGTTGACAGAGGCTGTGAATCCAATTACCTAAGAGTCAAAAAAGGCTTAAATCTGCCAGTCTTTGTGGAGCCAGTGAGAAACAGCACTTCACACACGCTACTGCACTGTGACCCCAGGATTTGTCACACTAATTCAATCCTTCTGTGGGGGATTAAATAGGTGAGCCTTAATTGTATGGCAAGGTAACAGCCAGCTGGCTTCTGCTCGGAAGAAAAGTGAAGGCACTAGATTTGGGCCTGAATATCCTTTCCAATCCATCTGATACTTTTATAATAAGCTTTTAGGAGGAGAAACAATGGGAATGTGTAATCTTCTGTCATTTCCTTCCAGGTTAGTTTCAAACGAGTCTTGCAGTCAGCCCAAAAAGTCATGCAGATAAAAACCAGTGACTGCAGACAGATTTACAAGGTTACATTAGTCTTAGATTAAGTGAAACAGTCTGAGGTTTGCCAACACAAACGTTGTTGCTGCATTTACCAAACATGCATGTTAAAAAACAAACAGCAAATCGCAGACATTTGTATTTATACAATTTATTTTTATATTGTAATTAGATTAAGCAGATTTAACAGTGAATGTTGGAGTTCAGGTCAAGCATTTCCAATATACATTTATAATCTCATACCAAGTAAAGACAGTCTTCCAGAGCACACACGTGTGGTAAGGCACATTTCTAGTTAAACCTAGGACCAACACATGTGAGTGATGTCCACCTCAGATGAATGGTGGGTATGTGAGTGAAACTGATTAATGAATTGATGTAACACTTGTGAGTTTTTGTGTTTTGTTTTTCTCACAATTGCTTCGAACATTAAAATGGTGTGCTTAAAACGCAAAGAAGATGGGATGGAGAAGCCCAGATGGTGGATGGATAAGAAGAGAGGACAGGCCAAATCTCTGGATTGACATGAAAGAGTGAGAAGACTCCAAAGCAGACAGAGAGAAAAATTTGCCTTCTGAACGCCTCGATGTGTCCCCTGGCCTTGGTAATGTTTTGCGCAGACTAGCTTTTGAAGGACATCTGATAGCTGCTCGTCCAGCTGTTTTAATATTTAGCTTCTATGTCTCCTTGTCACCCTTTTGCAGATTACCTACACAGGCTAAAGACTACACCAAAAAGACAACAATAAAAAAAATCAAATAAAATGTAATCTTCCAAGCTCTTAATCCTCAGTGGCTAAAAAAAGAGTGGCAGCTCTGTGTAACCACCACACAGCAGGCCAAGCTGCCTACAGCTATGAATGTCATCCAGCGTGGCGAATGCACAGGAGGGGACAGCTAGGCAAAGAGGCCGAGCTTTCTACTGAGGAGGTCATACTCTCTCTGTCTCTGTCACAAACACACACACTTTGGCACTGTGCTAATAGCGCAAGAGGCCGAGAGAGCACAGTGCCTGGGGCCACGCAGCCGCCTGCAGCTTGGGCTCTGATTTAGGAGAGGCTTGAGGGAGGAGCAGGGCAGGATAAGGTTACTACTATGCTGTCCAGTCCAGCAGCTCTTCCCTATCTTCACACACACACACACACACATGAACACACACACACAGCCTGTCTTTGCCAGTTCTAAAAAGCTAGCTCCTCCTTGGTAGGTGATCATCAAGGCCTGTTCCCTCACAGATCAGGCCAGGAGGGTAAATCTGAACTTTAACTTGTCTGGCAAAGAGCATGGTTGGCCCACACACACAGGGTCTACAGGTGGCCCCTCTGTCACAGGCGACCCCTGACACCCGAACTCAGAAGTACCCCGACATATGCTGACACACAGCTCTCCCCAAGCACATGGCTAGCTCTCAAAGCCACATGCCAAAACAAGTGCTGCCCACCTTTCGCCACCTCTCTGCCTGCCCCCGCTGACGTCTTCATCTTCCATGGTCTCTTTACCCCAGCTCCTCAGATCTAAAAAAAGCTTCATTCTCAGTGTTGATGAGAGAGGGAATGGTAAATACACAGACACGGGAGGTTAGGAGAGGGTGAAAGTGTGCTGATGAGACCGGAGCATTCGCGCCAGCTCATGACCGACGGCTGACCTGCCATGCTCAACAGCTGCTGTGTTTGAAGTTCCCCTTTGCAGCTCACATTTCACTCAGGGACTTTTCCTGACAATATTACTCAGAAGAATAAACTGCTCTGTTGAATTCTTCGGTATCACCCAACCCGATTCCACTACTGCTCTTTGTGCAGACTACTGATCCAGCTCGACCTGGACACCCCTCCCAGACTTCAACACGCCACTACCAGGAAGGCCACAGTTACTTCTGTGAAAAAGTGTACACCAGCACTTGTGCGCACACACACACATTCACAGAAACATGGGCAGATGGAGGGAGACAGGTTAATGCTTCTGTATCCTGATGAGAAATGAGGTGTGGTCTGCTCACAGTCTTTGGGGATCTACTCCTATACACACTTTTAGGGTTCCATCTATCACCCTTAAGGATTCTCTGGAATCTGTCAGTCTGGTCTGTCACTCTGGTGGAAGCCTTAAATGTTCTTAAACAAAGAATTTTCCTTTTGGAATTGTCAACCTTCCAAAGATCTCTTGAGGAACCCTTTATACATCCATGATCCCACATTGTGTCACTATGCCAAGTGTACTTGAACTATACCCAAAACCCTGTGTTGAATTAGATTAACACTTCTGCCTGGGTGTTTTTAATATGGCCACCATAGTGAAGCTAGAAACATTTCAGATGTTTGATCGGTCAAGTGCGATCATTCCAGAATTGTCACGAGCTGTCACTCGAGTCTGACGAGCAAAATTTTGACAAAACACTAGCTAGCAAAAAAGTCTTTTGGAACAGCTTGACAGTCTTCCCTAACAGAGTCTGATCAAATTCCCCACAATCTGCAAATTCCCAACAATTCCCAAAGTTCTCTTTCATTGACTATTTGCTGTCACTTGAGCAAAAGGTAAATCAGAAGTTGATGACGCCCCATTAGTCTTATTGTCACTGAAGTATTGCACAGGAAATGAGGTCACCACCCCAAAATCTCCAGAGATCTCTCTTGTCGACTTGTACAGGTAGCGTCAAAATAAATATTACATACAGCAGTTCATGAGAAAGTGTGCAAGTAGTGTCCTCATGTCTACATTTAAACAAAAACAGTCAAAATGCTGATCCCCCTTAAGTGCCCGGAACCGTAAAACCTGGTATATACACACCTTTTGATTATCATTGCTACAAAAATTCTTTGTGGTACAGATGACACATTTACAGGTAGAAAAATGAGATGGACCCTAATGTTAAACCGTGCCGTGCCCACAGCCCACACAAAATGGATCAAAGTTGGCAGGTCTGCTATAGTATAGACAGCTCTCTGTTTGAATTTCTATCCATACCATACAGTATGGTAGCACTTGATGGAAATGGAACTGCACATGCTTTCTTTCTTTCTCTCTCTCTCTCTCTCTCTCTCT
>JAOUQY010000051.1:15553973-15568755 GCA_028566355.1 Doras micropoeus
GCCCTACACCATACTAATAAATTATTGTGGTCTAAAATGACAGGTGTTTCAGTTTCATTGTCTAACCCCTGTATGAATTTACACTCAGATACGTAGATACTTTTAACAGCTCTGTTTTGAACCAAAAAAACCTCCTGGAAACTGCAGCCACCAGTCTGCTACATGAGGTAAATCATTGTGCATCAATAGGCATATACAGTGCTCAGAATCCAGAGGAGGAAAGTAACTAAGTACACTTACTAAAGTACTGTACTCAAGTACAATTTTGAGGTACTTGTACTTTACCTGAGTATTTGCATTCTATGCTACTTTATACTTCCACTCCACTATATTTCAGAGGGAAATATTGTACTTTCTATACCACTACATTTATTTGACAGCTTTAGTTACGTTACTTTTTGGATGAAGATTTTACACAATACATAATATGACATAATATGTCTTTAAAATATTAAACCAGTGGTTTCCTACCTTTTTGGTTTCTGGCATCTTACATTGTGTAGTCGGCTCACATTTCAGATGTCTAGGAGTTAACAGCTCCACCAAATAGTGATATTTCTCTCTAACCTTCTTACATGGTTTCATGTCAACAAATGTTAAAATGATACAGAATCTCACCTAAATGCAAAATTAGAGAAATAAACGCTGAAAACACTTTTTCAAAAGATGTTTTTTTCTTTTTTTTAAAACATTTGTGAATCAGAACTTTGTTCCTTCTTTCCTTTCCCATTAATCATCTCAAAACTCCTCAGATGTATCTGGTGTCCCTGTATATAAAACCGTATATAAAGTAGTTCAAACTAGCTCCATTTCCAGCAGTTACAACAGAAACATGCTGCTTACACATGGATGCTTCAGAATTAATCATGTATTGATGTCATGTTGGGCAGTGGTAGCTCAGTGGTTAAGGTGTTGGGTTACTGAATAGAAGGTTGGGGGTTCAAGCCCCAGCACCAAGCTACCACTGTTGGGCCCCTGAGCAAGGCCCTTAACCCTCAACTGCTCAGTTGTATAAATGAGATAAAATGGAAGTCACTCTGGATAAGGGTGTCTGCCAAACGCCATAAATGTAAAGGTTGAAAAATATATCAGTCAGAGCGATCAAACCTGTCCTACTACATTTGCTGTTAATACTAGTGTACTTTTTAATATTCTTCCTCCACGACCTGTAATGGAGCATTTTTCTTTTACTTTTAGATTAAAAGAATCTAAATACTTCTTCCATCATGGTCAAATTGTAATTACAAATAATAAAGTGTTGCCACACATTAAACACATCAACATTGTGTTCAGGATTGAGGATTTTAGTGCTTTTTTCCATATGAAACAAAACAATGTGTTTTGTGTAAATAAAATGAGGGGAAAATGTAGTTTTTTGATTGAACAGGTGATACTGTATATGGATTGTTGTGGATATTACCAGGCGTGAACAGACAGCTATGGTAATGTTATTACACTGAAAAAAAGAATGTACTTTTTTTTTTGTCAGAGAACATACTGTATATAAAATCAGACTATGTGATAAAAGATGTCAATGAAACAAACTCAGCAAAAGGTGAAAACAGAAAAAGGAAAAGCATCAGCATCTTATATTAGAAAGTGGCGACATGTGCGGAGAAAAAGAATCCCAAAGTCAGGTTTTCATTGCAGTATTGGAATATTATTATTATTATTATTATTTTTTTAAAGATGATTCAGACATTTCTTCAAGCTGCTCTACAGCTAAAGGGATTTTGCAACCCAATCCCCAGTCAGGGTTATGAGGTTAAGCTGAGACACAAAATACACAAAGGAGTGTACTGACAGGAGCTCTGTCTGTCAAAGTGGCACAGTGAATGCATGTTTTACCATGATCCACATAATATACAGCATAGTTGCATCATGTAGTGTGTGACAATCGGTGTGACAATCTCATACTAAACAGAGGTTAGGAATAGAGTGTCTTGGAGAACAGTGCAGGACTGCAGCAGTTTTGACCACAACAGAGGTATGTGGTGGTTGTGTAAGCTCATTTACCTCAGTACTCTACTGTGAACCCATGACATGGCCAGGAATACACACACTGCGGGAGAGAGAGCTCATGAATAAATAACAAGAGAGGAGTCGATGCGAGGCTTCTGCTCGACCGAGTTCTGACACATCAGAAAAACTGTCGATGATAACAGAGGAAGGAGAGGAACATTCTTTGGCAGGCTGTCCATATTATAAAATCAAAACATCTATGAGCAACAGTTCTGCAGTATACTTATACTAAATGCCATGCAGCTTACAATTCATCGGATTGAAGAGTAGATTTCACAAAGCGAAATTCCTGCATCGCATTTACAATAATCTGAAAAGCATGCATATTTTGCTCGCAGGAACGTGGCTCAACAAAAACCCACAAAAAAAGTGGCAAAACTCTCACCTCAGGGGTAGATAAGAGTATTGAGGACAGCGTGACCCGGACAGAGCGTTTTATCATAAGCAAAGCTCTGGGAGGAGGCCAGTGTGATAAAAACAGATTTAAGGAGACTCCAGGCTCCAACTCACTGAGCACTTTCACAGCTTTCAGAAGTTCTCAAGTGGGGGGGGGGTGCACTGATGTACGCGTGTATGATGGGCCAATGCATACGTGTGTTTTTGTGCACCCCCGTGCACACGCGTCCCCTGCTCTGTTGGATTTTATTTACAGGAAATGTGCAGGGAGCATCAAGCCTGGCTGCCTGATGCAGAGTGACGTGGCATCTCTAGTGAAAGGAGAAGTTAGCATGTCAGGCAGGCCAGCATGGGGCAAGTAGACGGTCAATAAAATATTCAGCGCACTGCTCTACTATCATGGATCTAATACTGCAAAAAATCCTGGCAGAATTCAGAGTCACATTTTCTGAGTAGACTCATTCCACTATGATCTAATTGACTCTTTTGGCCCATGTGCTCCGTCACAGGAAAGGGCACGTTTTTTCTCCTGGAGGTAACACAAGGCCACAGTCCAGCTAGTGGAAGTTCAAAAGTGCACTCTGACCTATTGAGGAGGCTGTTACAATATGCCACACAATACACAATGCTCCCCACCACTGCCTATTTTAAGCTCATTTCTATTTTTCACTTTCCTCAGCCTATTTCTCTTGATTTTTTTGTCAACATCCTTCCTGCTTCTTGGTACTAACTAAATATATGCATCTTTCCATTGTGTCCTTGTCAGAGAGCTCTAAGACATAGTCGTTCATATATTCAGAAGAAAAGACATTATTTTCTGGTTGCATTTCAACCCCTGGATCAGCTATAAAAAAGGATGACATGCAGATCTTACATAAACATGAAAACAAGCATAAGTCGTATGATACGAAATGAACACTTCCAGACATGGAAAAGTAAATCATTTAACATTATTAGTATCACAGAATAAATGTTAGCTTAGATACAGAGACATGAACAATGCCTTAGGCAAGAGTTATAATATTAATTATTCTTGATCATTTTCAATCATAATACTTATAATGGAGAATTACTTTTCAGCATAGAGACATTCTTTCACAAGTCTCCTACAAAGTAAAAGCTTTTCTTCATTTACAGATAATATGCTAGGGGACGCTTTTGTGTTGCAAGACACATTCATATTAAACGCTTCTTGTTATAGGATGTCCTGCTGCTGGAGTCACAATGGCACCACTTTCTTAAAATTATATAACCACAACCCAATATGCTCTAATACACTCTGCAGACTAGCCGCCCAGTTAGACAACCACAGCTTGTGGCCTGAGTGAGTGCCTGGGTATGTAAAACACAATAAGAACACACATTTTCACAGAGCACCTGCCTTTGATTTCTGTTTCTAACAAGTTGGGATGCTTTGGGAAGCAAGGCCTTGCAAGAAGAGGGGAACCGTTTTAACTGTTTTCAATTGGGATCTAACCTTAGTGGTAAAAAAAAAAACAGCTGTATCTATTCTGTCTGTTGGTGGTGGTTTTTATTTTCTGAAGGCACGCCATAATACATCAGAGAGGTCTCGAGGCCCACAGCTTTTAGATGCTTAGAACTGCTAGCTCAGGCATGCTTTTGCACATAGGCCGGACTCGAGTAAATAGCCCTGATCAAAAACATTCCATTCCACAACACCATGAAGAGTGCAAGGGAGAGGAAAAGAGAGAAGCAGTCAATTTGAAAACAGACCCTCTCCCTATTCTATCATTTTCACAACAGCTAATTGCACTGGACCTCCCACAAGTTGTTGCCAGCAGTGTTCTGTTGTGCGCTGTGACAAAGTGGGTGAGGAGATAAACAGAACGCACGTCTCTGGAAGGACACACATCAATCTGACTGGTGATGCACGCAGAAGCAGCTCTCTATAACCATACGCTCAGATGAAATTGCAGCACAGCATAAGATGCATAATGCCTGAGCATAGATGAACTGTCCAGTGGCATAACAGCAGAGACTGCTCCTTCCCTCTAGGCTGGCATTCTGCACATTAAGATAAACCACAGTGGGAGTAAAGGAGGGGGTAAAGACCCTGTCCACAAAGAGACTTGGGGGAATGTTCCTGGTCAGTTGTTGGCAACACACAGCTGACCTTCAGGACAATGGGGCAGATTTTTCCAAAATGCGAAAAACTGACGGCAAGTGTGTTTGCATGACAAAGGAACGCCTTTCTTCTAGCCGCCGCCATGCCGTGAGAAAATCGGCCTGTTGCGCATGTTAGCACAGGAACCCGTTTCATTGACAGCCATTCATTACCATCTTAAACGTGGTGTCCAATGAATGAAGCTGGGGTCTTGGCATAGCTGAGCCTCCTACTCACACGAGTTGATGAGGCTCTCACACTGTGCCTGGTCTGCAGCACTGCCCACCCTGGGAAGAGCGACTTGGAAAAGTGGCCACATTTGTTTCCACTTAGGTTATATGATCTCTGAAGGTCTAATTTGAACAAATCCTCCGCTGCAGCCGCAAACTGTACTGTTCTTGTGAGATCTTTAATACGAAGCCTGGCACTAATGTTGCACTAAAGTAAATATAGAGGCGAGGCGAGGGTTCAGTGTGGCAAGGGCTCGGCGTGGTCAAGCCCGAGCCTTCCTACTCATTACTGACACGAGACTGACATAAAGTAAACTCCAGCTCCCACACCCTGTCATTTAGCAGCAAGCGAGCTTTCGCTGGCACACCCTATAAACACCCTTTCCCCCTGACAACACGGCGCTCAGCACTTTACAGCTGCAGTTATTAAAAGCATGAGAGGCGAGAGTGAGCAAAGAAAGAGCAGGCAAGAAGGAAACACTTCTGAGTAAAAGCATGTACGTGTGAGAGGAAGAGGGTAAAGAGAGAGAAAAACTAAAAGATGCAGGAAGGGCTGAGGTGTGCCTGGGGACAGGCAGGCTGCTCTCGTCTCTGCAGATTGCACTGTGGTCCACTACCAGTGACTACTCTTTCCACATGGAGGCTGCAAAACCCTGGGGGAAGCGGCGCCTCCGAGTGCACCCTGGTGAAAACTTAATGACTTATCCTGTCCAGTCCTCATATCATTGACCAGGAAGATGAGGTCTTGTCCTTCTCAACAAAGTAATCATTGGGTTACAATGTACTCATCAGTGGTGCATTTTACCCAAGTAAAAATACTTGAAGTACCAGTAATGGTGCCAAATAATTCTATCGGGAATATGAGAGCAGTCTTGCAGTTCATAAAATATCAGTGCATCAGTGTTGTACAGTGCTGCGTCAGTTAGGATTAGGCTTAGAGAAAGAGATGGATCAGCTCCAGCTCTACCCCTGGACTTTTGGTTCTGCAGTGAGGACTATCTCCTATTCAATCCAAATGCTTGTTTGCCAGTTCCCACCCACTAGTTAGTTCTCATCTATCATGTCAGCTTCCGATTAAGGAAGGCCTTTTTGCATACATGTGCTCGCAGACACCCATGACTGGTTAGTGTCACTCTCAATTATGCTCTTTTGGCCCTCGGCCACTGAATGATGTGGCATAATTGATACATAAATCTTCAGAGGATATGGTGAAAGCTTTTCTTTCATGGTAAGTGAGAGCCCAATTCTGTAACCCAGAGTTTTTAACCACACCACAGTTGTAACAGTTGACCAAGCTGGATAAACAGCATGCCACTGAAGAAGTCCACATGAACGATGGGTGAAAGAATCCATGAGGTGGAAAGGGGAGAAGCAAAGGTGGGGTAACCTAACGTCTGGCGGACGACAGATCCCTGAATTTCTCGCTCATGCCTGTAAGACAGCAGCCACTCTGGCTGGACACTGTGGCTTTGTACTGCAACTTCACTTCAGGGTCCTATGCTGATTACAATGCTGGCAGAAAATAAAAACTGTCCATTCACAGCACTGCCCTGAGGTTCTTATCTGAAATCATATTTTGCAGCAGTGCACAGGAACAAAGCTGGCCCAGTTTGGCGACTCGTCTTTTTGTCACTTTGCACAAAGAACGTTCCTCAAATGCGCCCCCGCATAGCTGGCCCCTCAGGACGTGAAAGGATGTGGAGCTGACCAGACAGAGACACACTTTAAAACAGACTGTATGCAAACCCTGACATTAGAGATTAATGTAAGCCCTTCTGCAAAAGTTTTAATGAAATTCCGTAAGGGGCAACCCCTCCTTCAAAGAGCTCTGGAGTGCAGACATGATGTGTTTTCAGATGATGTGCTTTCTTTTTTTCTCTGAAAAAACATCTCTGGAAAAGATAGCACTGGTGTGAAACGGTCCTCAAACAAGCTAATCTTCCTGATAATTGCAGCAATCGTCCTTTATTAAAATAATGACTAGGTAGAATGAGCCTGAACGAGGAGAGGTGGCACACACCTTTGAGTCGTTGCAGTTCTCTAGCCTCGTCTACCTTTAATTCAATTCAATATTATGTTTATAGCACTTTCAATAACAGATTTTGTCAAAAATAAAGTGACTATCGAAATACATGTCGAAGAAACCTTGGGAGGAACCGGACTCAAAAGGGAATGTCTTCTGGGTGATATCGAATGGTGAGAAGAACATCAACAGCTCCATGCTTGGCTCCTTACTGTGCTCCAAGGCCACAGGAGCATGATCGTCAGCGACCTAGTGCAATCCTTTTGAATAGAAGAACTACTAAATGGCATGAGTTTTTAGAAGGAAGGCAAAAAAATAAGATACTTTTCATAGTACATACTGAGTACAAAGCTGAAAAGAGCCGTGAGCCTCGGAAAAACCAGCCTCAGCTTGAACAAAAAGGACAAATTATATGGAGCTAGTGTGAGAGCAAAGCAGACCGACTGCTGTGTCTCTTCCTCAATTCAACATAAGAGAGACAGAGTTCAAGAGCCTTCTCACTGTCACAGCGCTCTTGCTCTGAATCTCAGCATTCCAAATATTTACACTCGCTGGAGCCTAGGGCTGAGTGTGCTGTTAGAGTTACGACACATCTTTTACAATGTGCTAACATTCTGTAATGTATAACAGATCCAGAAAACAGACGATTTCTGAATGAGGGTAAAGATGAATAGTCATGAGTTTAAATTAAGAGCTGCTTTTTTTGTTTTCATGCATCTCTCTCTGGTTCCCATGACTTATGGGAATAAACTCCTACATTTTAGGCCAATCAGATTTTGGATTATATCCAACCATATTGTTCGTATTTCCGGTATGGTCTGTTCATCAGATTTTTGTACATGTTTGAGCAGCTACCCGTCACTCACGTTATTGTTCCTATTAGATTGTAATCATATAATACAATATCAATAAAGAAAGTGTGCTTTTAGGGCATGCTTAAATTCAGCTGGACATGGTAATGGTCAAGAAAGAAAAGTTTTTGAGAATATTTCATTTTTAGGCCATGCCTTTTAATTGCATCTTTGCTGTTTTTTCACTTAATAAATAAATAAATAAATAAATAAATAAATAAGAATGAGAGCCTCGTTTAGCCAGATACGTGTCACGTGTTAATTTTTCCCTATATTTAAATTCTGATGTTCTACTTTTTTTTTTCCTTTATGGAGAATTGGTGGATGTTAGGGGTCTCCAAAACCCAGTGAGTCATGCTTGTCATTTGGGTTTTATAGATAAAACTGACTCACTACTTCAGACTACAGACTATTTTCATTATGCTAATTACAAGCAAGCAACAACTAAATTTATACATACACTTCGGCATAAATGTCTTCATTTATTTGGAAATAAAAAAAATCTTCACCAACAAAGTATAAATAACTCCATTATAACAAATTAAACATGACCTCAGTGTAAGGGCTGTGCAATTTATTCGATAAAGATCTCACACGCCAGACACATCTTTTCTCAGAGTGCCTGAGGCTAGAGCAACTAATTTAGTGACCGTTCCATTATTCCGGGTCTTCTCATCAAACCTCACCCCCTCTGTAAACTTCCTCACTTTAATCAAATTCAGATCAGCCTGTCTTACACATTTTTCACATTCTTAGAGATAAGAAAAAGCCACTTGTGTCCTCACTGAGCCCTTTGTGTATGTGTGTGTGCGTGCCTGTCTCTATGTGCGTGACATTTAACACGAGGAGATGAAGTAAACACACGTCTCCCACCACTGAAACTGGGCGGACAGTTTAGTAGACTGGCTGGCGTTTTAGGTTAAGTGGTTGTTTGGGTAGGCGGGGGGTCATCCTATGACATGCTGTAACTCAGAGAGGCAGACGGGTTGAGAAATCACAGTCGTCTTTTTCACATTAAGACGATCTTATAAGCGTGTAGATTGGTAGAGGTGCTTATCAGGACTGGGACCCAGAAGAACCCATTTTGGGGGGAAAAAGTCACAGGTGTGGCTGTTTTCTATGATGATATGAGCGGGTGGTCCGATATAATGATATATATGCATGGAAGCGTATAGGACGTGGCTGATGTTTGGATGTTGCTGTGTAACTTCACTTTTCATTCATTCATTCATTCATTCATTCATTCATTCATCTGCCCATCTAGCCATCCATCTTTAATATGCCCTTTAATGTGGTTTAAATGTGAATTATTTGTACTTCAGAAACAGAGCCAACTAAGCACATTAGAAACTATCACAGACAGAAAATAATTACAAGGCCAGGAAGGAGGGAGTGGAATTAAAAACAATTCTGCACTTACCACGACACTTGCAGTCTGACATTAGACACTGACCAAAGCAGCCATGAGGAAGTAATCATCAGGGGTGTAACGATACACGAAATTCTAATTTGATACACCAAATATAAGCAATCCCCGAATATCTGTCTTATGCATTTCTTTTCAACTGCTTAAAACATTTAACCTTATAAAAGTACAATATTGGAAATGAATAATAAGTGTTTGCACAAGATATTGAGACTCTCAGCAGCATATAATGAAAGAAGCAGTAGAATGGAACAAAATGAAACACGGCTCACTTTCATGGACGCGATTCACCAGGGAGTGTGGCTGAAGCACAGGTGTTTTTGTGATTCGGCTGTTAGCTAGTCGTGTTTTCTAAGTCACCTAGTTCTCCGTAGCCCTCGATCCGTGCACTACCGGATATGAACTTCCTAGTTGGCACAGTGAATTTCCTTAACTGAATCAGCAATGATGTTGGACACGGTGCGGTATTAGCTCTGGTGTATTTTACACAGATTCTCGCACTGTAATGTTCTGGTCCACCACCTATCGGATGCCAGTGAGGTTACTTATCGGGAAGCTCCGACTTGGGTAAAAAGACTTGGATAAAAAGGAAGCTACTTTTTCAGAAGAGGAAGTGTGGACCTGATCTCATGTGATATATGCAGTGTTGTATGAATAGCATCATTTGTTTATGCAGTCTGTTGAATGTACAGTTCAACGCTCAGATGCACTGAATCGAGAGTCTCATATCGAACGGTACAATATGATGTGTTGTATCGGTACAAGTCTAGTAATCACAGCCTGTTCGAAAGCCTGAACCTAATTTTAGGTGGACCGAAAAGTCAGGAGGTGAGTGGCATTAAGCTGCTAGAGGCACAGGCTGTAATTTGTGAGCCTCTAGCGGCTTTTAGTGATTTGGTGTAGGCCTTCATTAGAGACGTGTTGGCGGTGATGATAAAGCTGAGCTTGTTTCCGAGTGATGATCTGTGCCAGGGACCTGGCGAGAGGACCGACCACATGCAAGGCATTATCGATGTACTCTATAAATAATTAGAGACAAAGTTCCGATTTAGGTCCTCATGAATGACTGTGAAACTTCACCAACTTATCAGGAACTCGTACATTTAGAGAAGGCGGTAAACATGAAACTCAAGTAAACATGAGTTATTCACCGCTCAGCGTGGCAAGACGTGGTACTGGATCAACCTGGACCCATTTCATAAGCAGTAATTAAAAAGTGTGTTAAGATTAAGCACTCCAGTCGAAGGTCTGGAACAAGAGCCCAGAGGAAGGAAGATAAGTTTGAGTGTTTTCCTGGCAAGCCTCGAGAGACTCCCAACTGCACTTCAGTGAAAACATTTTGACTAAGAGATCGCTGCTATCTCTTCTTGTATAATTTCTACCACATTCCGTTTACATTCTTCCAGACATTTTAAGCACTTTGCTTTCGGAAATTGAGACACTCTCTTTAGCGGGACACAATAAATCCCGCTGGCTTGTTGTGGGGCACAAATAAACTGAAGTAAGTGTTGATTTAAAAATACAAATTTGGAAGTAGGGAGAGGCACTCTTCCTGAGGAGGTTTCCGGAGAGCCAGTAAACATTAGGCTGTCTGTCACTGCAGGAGTCAGGACGAGTCACGGTCAGACCGGGGTGGGAATGATGCACACAGCTCTGTGTGTTTGTGTGTGTGTGTGTGTGTGTGTGTCTGTGTGTGGAGACCGGGCGTCGGTGGGGTCAGTGTTCTCCACATGCTAGCCTGTTCTGCTGCCAAGTGTCCAGCTGCTGATAGGTGTCTTTTTACAGGGTGGCCCAGAGCTGCGGAGACCAATGGCTGACACACACACACACACACACTGCTCAGAACTGCACCTCAGCCATATGACCGCCTGTTTGTATTCAATCACCAGGGCTCTGTTCAAATAAATGATTAACTTTATCATACTTATAAACAAAGAAGCACGGGACAGTGACAGAGGTGTCAACATTGCTAACAAGAAAATCCTATCAGGCAGAGAGACAAAACAGAATTTTACCACAAAACCCTAGTGTATGGCTGTGGATATACACCAAGCAACAGTAAAGAAAGAGGAAAGAAAAATCTGGCTTCATAATATACAGCTATTCCATTTTTTTACTGGCCAAAAAGCCTTTAAAAAGCCTTCACTTTGTTTTCTACAGGCTTAAGGATTTACAGGTCAAAGTTCACACAGTTAAAGGTGGTATGGAGTGAAAGTAACTATAACTGATTATGCTGTGTACATTCATTTTTCATTAAAAAATGATGAGATTTTAACATGTGTATCAGCAATTACTGGGCAGCGAATAGCAGTGAACAGATTAAAGATTTAGTGCCTGATGTACTTCTAATACAGCTCACTGTGGTATTCATAAAAGTAGGTCATCAGGGTTAGGGCAAAACCGAGCGGCCAGAAACATCAGCAGGATCGCCCAGGCGCTGAAATGTAATAATATTCTATAAAATGTGTTTCTGCAGATCCAATTTTTATTATAACGTGTATGAAAACAGAATATGGTTCAACATCTTAGACATAAGAGCATGTACAAAAGCAGCTGGTGCGAACAGGCAGTTCTCATATTTTGATTCATGATTATTCTGTGTGGTAAAACGGGTAGAAACAATTTGTACCAAAATGACCACTATTGGTTTTTTCCCCTGAATTTTCTCCCCTAATTTAGTCATGTCCAACTCCCACCCATCAGGATTTCTCCCATTTCACACGATGGCTACTAGTCAGGGAGGGTAAAGGCTGCTGCGTGTTTCCTCCAAGACATGTGACGCTCAGCTGCCGCATCGTTTGTATGAGCTCACAGATGCCCGTGATTGGCCAGTGTCTCTCAAATTGACATGGGAGGGAGTGTATGCTGCCCCGCCCACACTAGAGAACATGGGCAGCTATGGCATCATCCAGACTCAAACTAGCGATCTCGGAATAATGGGATGAATGCTTTGCTGTTGAGCCACTTAGAAGCCAATACTACATTTTATGAAAAAAATGTAACTGATTTCCTATTTAAATATATAAGAAAAAACTCATTTCAAAATAAAAAATGAATGACTGCAACATGCACAGACCTAACCACTACACAAACGCACGTCTTTCGCATCCCATTTATTCATGCAGAAATGTGTCGTTTTCAGGTGGATGCTGCGTCGTTTCTAAATGCTAAGGCTAAACTGTAGATCTCTAAATCTTTAGAGTTAGGGTAAGAGGGTCAGAAACAATGACGGGCCTTGGCAATCTTTAGACTAATTCAAGCTGACTGGAATAAACACAGTGATGGTTGATTTCATTATCCTGCCATAAGCCTGCCATGTAAGCAGCTCTGTGAACCCTGGGCTACACTGGAGTGATGAGGTGATGGAAACATCTAAAATTACTAACTAAACTACTAATTATAAGATGACACTGCTGTGAAAATGAGTCTCTAATTGCATTAATAAGTTAAATCTGCTGCCAAAACCCAACATAAGATCAAAAAAACCCCAAAAGCCAAAACAAAATGATAACAGTACGAGAGGAACGGAGACATGGCTAAGGAGAAAGAGAAAAAAAACAAGACCAAAACAAAAGGGCTGCCCTCCCACACACTCATTTCCACAGTTTACCACTGTGAGATTGTTTCATTGCGTGTGAAATGTGATGATTGGTTTCCTCTCCCCGTTTCTCTCTGACCTTCCTCTTGCCTCAGGCACTTGCTCCATCTTCCTCCAGGTTTGTCTTAATTACAGCACAATTAGGCCCTACAAATGGCGTCAGTGCGCAGGCGACTTGTGTCTGAGCCGGGCTCTGTGTTTTCAATTTCCTGCAGTAATGGGCCTGTAATGCCTGCCCCCGCTGGCCGCTGCTGCGACCCCGGCAGGCCCTGAGGTCGCAACCCCAAGCTGTGCTGGTGTGCTGAGGGCCCAGAGGGGCTGAAGGATCAGGTAGTCAACCATACGGAGAGCGGCGTGCATCACAAGACAAACACACCACGGCACAAACTCACACAGACACACGCAGTCACACGCATGGAGTGTGTGTGTTGGGGGGGGGCTGAAGGGGGGGTAAGACAGAGACTAGCAAATGGAGAAAGAGTGAGAGAGAGATTTGTCTTTCTCATGACTCCCTGACAAAAAAAGCATACAGGCAAACAGGTCACACTGCACCAGAACCATCAGTGCTCAGACAAAGTGTCTCATTGTACCACAGCTGAGTGTCTTAAGCATCACACTGTCTCACACAAGGGCCTATTATGTCATGTCCGTTAATGTGCATGAATATGCTATAACATTTTTATTTGCTTAGATGGTCTGGGGTTTTTGTACATTTCTGAATTGGATATAAATAATAATAATAAAAAAAATAATAATAATAATAACAACAGAGATTCAGTAATTTCATTTCAAATCCCCAATGAGTCAAACTGACTGCTGAAACGCTACTGACCACAGTACACACAGCTACACTGTTACTGCATCGTAGGGAGCGTTTTGTTTTTTCTACCCATTTGTTCATTTGCGTAATTAGAATAAGAGTGTTATTGATATTGATGGTTTGTTTGCTATTTGTTTTGATTCATTTCTATGTAATAAAAAAATGCATTGAGGAAAATGTAGGAGCCAACAGAACTGAAATACTCATAATACTCTTATTTACTGGTCAGAAATATTATGACCGAAAACATTAACAAACCTTGGCAGCCTTCACAGAAATCAGAGACGGAACATGGAAGCGGTGCTAAACAAATGATTAAATACTAATATAAACATCTAGTTTAAAACATCTGTCATTTCAGATTTTCTTTTTTACGTTCTTGGATCCAGACATCATGAGCACATGATATTTCTGCAGCACTCTCTGCTTTGGCTCAGTTTGGGCTTCGTATGCCAGCTAAGCAGCTCACATCTAAAAAAAAAAAAAAACTCTTAAACCCATAATATACAGCTTGTTTAGTTCACTTTCTGTATTTAGTTTAATTCCAGCTCGAATCATGTTCTCACTGCAGTCAAAAACCCACCAGAGTTTGGCTTGGAAGCGTGCTGAGGGCTTCTCTCTGGCGTTGTCGGGGCTGATTGTTTTACTCTGCGTCCGAGCGCGAGTGTTGTGTCCTCAACAGCTTAAAGAAATCAGACCTGGTGGGTGAATTGATTCAAACGCACTGAATGGTGGACATGTGAGAGCAGCCTTAAAAGTCTGCCACGAGTTTAGACACAGACAAATCTGAGGACTTCGAATGTCTCAATGACCTAATAAAAAGGCATTATTAACAAGGAATTTAGCCCACAGAACAGACTGCAGTGATTATTTCTCCCCAGTGTTAGAATGAAAAGTGCTCAGTCAGGTAAAGAGACAATGATGTGGCTTGTGAGTGACTTTCCCCTCAGGTGATGAGGCTGAGACTGATGTAGATGATGCTGATGATCAAAGTGATCATGATCACTCGTCGTAAATGTAGAATGTAGTTACAATTTACCAGTAATCATGTTTTCAGGCTGCAAATGAAAAGGCCATAGAGGTGGTTTCATTCAGCAGAACTGTTAGGAATTTTTTTCTTTTTTTCTGAGGTAACCCGATTTCAAAATGCTGTAACTTAACTTTTTGGTGATATACGGTTACATGTAAACACATTTTATATATATATACATTGTCAGGGGTTAGACAATGAAACTGAAACACCTGTCATTTTAGACCACAATAATTTATTAGTATGGTGTAGGGCCTCCTT
>JAOUQY010000051.1:15570676-15583364 GCA_028566355.1 Doras micropoeus
ACACACACACACACTTTCTGGAAAACCCATGTTTTTCAAAAATAGTAGAAAAGAGCTTTTCCCAGCCCACCACTCTTATTTGAGTGCGTTTTCCTTTCTTAAATTTCAGTTAGTAAAAAGGTTTGAGAATGCCACAAGTTATTTTTATGGACTGTTTTATATTTTCTCTAATAATGAAGCGAACAGGGCAGCTGCTGGCTGTAGGAGAAAGCACTAATGTTTCTGGCTGTGGCCTTCCTCTGGCGTATACGGTTATAAGTAATGGTGTATAATGGTGCCTAATGGTGATCACATCCTCACCGGCTACATGGAGCTTAATACATCAGCGCTCTGTCCGCTTACAGCAAACCTTAGTGGTACTTTTCAATGAGTATCACATGTCCCTTCAAAAAAAAAAACAGTTGTCAGGTTGTGTGGACCCCGTGTCAACCTCACTGTACGAGGTTACTAGCTTTTGGCATGGGTTCACTCACCTTCATTATTATAGTGCACTGTGAATCTGTTCCCAAGGCTTCCATGTGTACATTTCTCTTATTAAGGGCAAATCCAGGGACCGCTTGTCAGGTTCTGACGCCCCCAAAAAATGCAACTGAACATTTTACCAGAGCCAAATTGAGCCCTGGGTAACACAATACCCACAGCAGGACCCTAATACTTCTACACTGAGCTGAGTGTCACATCAACACAAGAGTGGAGAGGCTCATCAATTTTTATTTAAGACCTGCTCCGTACAGCTATTTAATCCAACGCCTCCTATTACTAAAAATTGACCTGGACTTGGCAATTTATTTGCAGTAGAAGCACAGAGAGTGGAAATTTCCCAGTGGTTCAATTTAAATAAATTGGAACATTAATGAAAAAAAAAAAGAGAACCCTAATGCAACTTCCCCAAAAAAAGGTTCAAACACAGGCAAGTAAAAAAAAAAAAAAGTGCAATATTTCACAATGACTGAGAAGACTTTTAAAACAAACAACACAGAGTGCGCGCAAATATCAATAAACACAATTCTTCCGTCTCGGAAGCTTCCTGCTTTATTTGATTAAGCAGGGTGAAAAAACAGAGCAGTCATGCTCATTGCTTTTCTTCCTCTTCCCTTCCCCTGCAATCTTCTCTGCACCTAATGGGAATCGGAAGTTTAAGTGGAGCGGCCTGGCTAGCCCCGGACTAACCTCTCCATCTGGAAGGGAACTTGCCAGCCTTGGGGCTACTCCCAACCCTTCCCAGCTGTTGGGTTTGGGGCTTTTGTTTTTGTGGGCTTGAGAAAGCATATTTTTATAAATGATTGCCATATCCTCCACCAGCTGCTGACCCTGCTCCCGTCCCTGAGCAGGGCATGTATCTCATTTCAGCTGGCCGCGCTCAGGGCCTGACCCTCGCACTGCTAGCACGCTAGTGCAGGAGCACCAAGTGAAAGACGTGCCGGTGGGTGCGAATGCTAGCCTCTGCATGGTCTGATACACTAGCACTGGAGTGGAAAAAACAGAGAGCTGACTCCAATGAAGTGGGAGTGAAATCATTCTTTAATGCTACAGTCAGGGATTATCCTGGTTAACTATCATCTAATGATAGTGCAAGCCTAATGTCACAGAACACTGTTCAGTCACTTATGATAGTGCAGCATTGCGTTTCACTGCATGCCAAACGTTTACACTGGAATCAGAAGCAAGAATACAGAGATAAAAAGGTTTAGCACAACTCGAGGATTGAAGGAACGAGGAACGGCCAGTGTATCTGCTACAGGTCATGTGACTACGAGGCTCATCACATCTCTGTGTATGCCTTTAATCAAAGCCACTGCAAACGGAGGGGTGGATCCCTGCCAGCACAGAGTCAACTGCCCATGATGAGTAACTAGTGTTTCCATGGCTTCCTGAATAACACTACTCCACAGCGCTGCTGAATTCTCGCATCTAAATATCTTCTTATTGTCTATAACAGTACGGCTCTGACAGAAGCTCTGGCTGCATTTCAAACGACAGGCTTATATTAATGCTTTCGTTCGAGTATGTTGTCGTTTAAATAGTAACAACTCATTCACATGAACTTGCACGTATGGTGAACCCTCCACATAATCGAAGAATAATAACCGACAGAAATGTCCGAATAAGTTATTTATCAAAGAAAAATAGATAAAACATTGATACAGTGGAGCTTCTGTACAGAGACCTTTAATTAAGATTAATGGAAGGAGTCTCCAGTGTCAGCAGGTTTTCAGTCAGGGGAAAGTGATCCGAAAAGAGGAGGGAGAAAAAGAATTTGAAAAGGCAGTGACAGAGCAATATACTTGTCATAAATGATAGCAGGAACTAATTTGTCTCATGAGCACTGATATTAAATCTAACCATAAACATTTAGGAACGTCCTTCATTAATCACTTAAAAATAGTAATTTCAGGGTAGGAACAGCATCACATCACTGAAGCCTGGATCGTTTTTCTTTAACAGTACACCCTGGAGTGTTTTATTCCTTACTTAATCCTACTGCAATTCAGTTTAACAAACACAAACACGAGCCATTTCCAAATCTGTGGCACTTCACATCGCTCCTCCATAATTTAGTCCATGAGGGCAGAGCCAAAAGACACACTGTATAAGAGGAGCTGAGTGAAACTTTTAAAGTCCTGGGCACCAGAAGTAACTTATCACCCACTTTTCTGCCACATTATGCCATGGTCCAGGGTGTTAAGAAACAAAGCTAAGCTTTAAAATTAAAAATGCATTGTCTGTTAACATGCAGGCTGGTGCCAGGATGCTGTACGTTTGCCGCTGCTGCTGATGCTGCAATATTAACGAGATTGCAACCGCTTCATAATTCATCAGTCCTGGCCACCTCAGGTGAGGGCCACCCAGCATGGAGCCAAACAATGCTTCACATGGTGTAGCACAACCATAAACACACACACTAAGTGCACCAAACACTCACAGAAAAACAGCATGCTACCTCTCGAGTTTCAGCGCCTGCCCTCTGCTCCCAACACTCCATTGCACTTTCACTGCTCTGTGGCTCTGTGCACTAAACTGCTGGGTAATTGCATGGCAATACTTCATTATGGCAGCACTGTAATTTCGGGACTGGACACTTCAAAGGCGGCGCAAATTATTGCGAGTCCGCGTAACCCTTGCTTTGTTTTGACCGGTATTGTTTTTGGCTAAGCCGGTCAGTCCAAAATACACACAGAGAGCAATCAGTGCATATTTTCAATGGTATAATTGTTGGAGCAGATTACAAAGTGTGGTAGTGAGTATGAGCGGGCTGATAATTGGCGTGTGCCATCATGCGCAGCCAAGAAGAATAAAATTCTATATCATAAGGTTTATCTAAACAAACAGCAGCTTCTGGTCACAGGCTACTGCTGCGATGTTCTCCAGAGAGGGACATGTTGCACCGAGCTGCGTCCTGGAGAAGCTCGGTGCTGTCAGCACTCCTCAATCACATGTTGCTCATTTCTGTCTTTTTTTTTTTTTACAGCTCATGTCCGAGTCAAAGAACAAAGTTCACACTCTGGTGACATTTGTGCAGCTAGTCAGAGCCAGGATCTGAAATAGTAAAAAAGTCTGAAAGAGTGATGAAAAAAACAAATAAACAAACAAAACCACGTATGAGCCGTAGTTTAAGATGGATCCTAACATCACGGCAGTGCGTTTTACACCTCTAATGTGGAGTGCCGGTAAGAGCAGTCAGACAGACAAGGACAGATGTACTAGGTCCCTTATGCATTAAAATGTCCCTAAAGCTGTCCCTACCTCAACCTGAGCTGAACTCTGGCTGATGGTTATGAAGTTTAAATGTAGCAGGGCTGGGTGCATGAATAATGCAGCTCTTGTTGTGCAAATGACATACATGAGTGAACATGAACAGCTACTACAGATACGTTTTTCAAGGTTTGTCTGAAATTCTTTATTAGACTATTTTAGATTGACACGGCATACAACATTCACAGACAATAAACAACCTCACAGCCGGCAGTGCTGGATCTGTGTGTCAGAGCTAAATTAATAAATACAAATATTTACAATACTATTAAACATAGTAGATTTAGAGATAAATGCTAAATGTATTGCGCTGAAGACTTTAACAGACAAGTGAGTACTCTGACTCAGGGGGAAATAATCCCAGCCTGACTCGACATAAGCACTTTTCAGTAATGGGCCATTTCTGAGAACTTTCTGATCATTAATGAACAATGTAACAGTGGTGACTCTGTGTTCTGCTCCATCCGGCACTAGCGTTTCTAACCTTGAGAATCAGGAGTGCAGACGTCTTCCTCTAGCATGGCCCTGAGCTGGCTGCGTCACTCCTCTCCTCACACCTCCTCTCCTCTCCTCTCCCTTCCTTTCTTATACACAATGAATGACAAATAAATATGGGGAATGAAACAGGATGGAGGATGGACAATGATGTGGGACATATGCATGCTTGAAAAAAAAAAGAAAAAAAAAGGAAACAGCAGGAAGGGCCTCCTTTAGGATAGACCTGCAGAGAACAATAACGAAAATAGGAAAAAAAAAAATCAGGTGTATGTTTAATGATGAAGTGGCTACCCCTTTTTCAAGCATGCACATGTGCTGCAGCATTCAGTCAGGGACAGCGTCGGGGACGCAGGTGCGAGTAGACAGGGTCAGACGCTGCAGGGACAGGGACAGAATGCTGCAATGATCACACTTCTAATGTGTGGAAACAGGTTTGTTCAGCGGTTCTGCTTGCTCGCTCTGTGTGCATTTGCTTTGTGTTAAGATGTTAAATCAATCTAAAATTATTATATTACGTTATATTTAGTGCTGTAAATGAACACGCTAACACCTTAAAGAAGTTTAACTGCGATAATAAAATTAACTCCACTAAAATTTTTTACGCAGATTACAAATTAAGTTAAATTACGCAAACCAGTGACGCCGTCAGTGAACACAAACATTCCGAAATTGACCGTTACGTTACTCGGTTTAGGCTACAATCTGATCGCAAGCTGTATCCCTGCTCCCTGCACACTGCACAGGGTACAGAATCCCGAGGGCTCTTCATAGGGAAAACGTCTCAACGTCATCAACAGCGGACAGCATCAGGGTCGCGCCTTCATTACAGCACTTGGCTGTATTCATCATGATAAATCAAACGACACTGTTCAGACTAATTTTGTATGCCGTAGGCACTTTTGAAATAAACGTGATGAAATGTCTGAACTGTGGGTGATGTGTTTTAACTTTTTAATGTATGTGTTGGTTGTCTCTCCTCGTGAACTTCTCGTGCACAGTGCTCTGATCTCTCGTGTTAGGTGTTAGGATCTCCTAGCTTCCCTTCCTTTGAGGGGGCGGGTCTCTGCGGTAAACTCGAATCAGCCAATTATGAAGCAGCAGCACAACAGAACTTCCAGTGAAGTGATATACCCATGTTCCCTAGTTCATCTTTAATATTTCACTTTTATCAAATAAAGTCAAGTGAATAATGAGGCAACATTCAGCAGTCGTTTCTCTTAAAATAGACCACTGATAAACGGCAACAACATTTTCAACGGCCCTACGATGCCTACCTGCATGTACACTGCAAATCAAAATGTGTGAGATTAATATGTGATTAAAAAAAATTAATTGTGCAATTAATACATTCAATCATGTGACAGCTATTATTATATTATATTATATTATAAGTAATAAAAACTGGTCCAAGGTGTGGATTCTTTTTCTAGAACAGTAATTCTCTGACAGTAATTCAAATGATAAATGGAAATTGATGCGTTTAAACGAATACGTTACTGTTTCTATAGTAACAGCTCATTCACAGGGTCTTATATAGTGAAGGCTCCATGTAATCTAATAATAAATGGATTAAATTAACATATGGTTACTGAACAAATAAAATGTATAATCAATGATATAGTGAGATGTTTATTCATCTTTCCAGAGTCAGTGTTTTGAACTGGGCAGTAAGTTTTCCACCATGGGAAAGTCTTCACGACAGAAGACTTTGCAATTTCCGATTTCTCAGTAACATGACAATCTCTGTGTGTATGTGTTTTGTCTGGGGAGGGGGCCACTGTTTATAACTGCAACAATATAAGTAACAACAAGAATGTACCTCTTGAACTAACTCTGTGATTAAAAAGTGTGTCATGTATTCATTAAAAAATGATGGCAAATTGCTCTGGTATAAGAGCAATGCTGGAACATGTGGTTATTTAAGCAATCAGACAAAAGAGAGCGATAAAAACAGCATGACCTTGAGGGTGAACTGTATTGTATTTGTTGAAATATTTACATCCTTGAAAGTGCAAAGTTTGTTACAATCTAAGAGAGATCACGATTGTTAACGTAGCCTAATTAATGGTTAACTGATCCACACCTGTAAAGCGGAGTGGTACATGTACTGTGTTGGGACCTTTACATGCACTCATCGTTGACATGAATGTCATCGCAATATTAAGCATTCAAGGATTTCTCTGAACTGTTCTTTTCCTAGTGCAGAACAAGGCCTCTTAACTTCCTGTTAGTGATCATGATTGACTACAGCTGGTAGCTTCTCTGTGCCCACATAAAAAGGGTTTGTTTGACAGCACTCATTGAACTACCCAACACACAGTCCAATGGGAAATCCAAGGAGCTCAGTGCAGATCTGAGAAAGATGACTGTAGATTTATACAAGTCAGGAATGCATCATGGCGCCATTTCTAAACAACTACAGATTCCAAGATCATCAAATAACTGTGTGTAAGTGCAAGTTATGGGGAGGTGTAGCCACGGTCTGGAAGAAGACTCAAACCGTCATCCTCAGCTGAGAGGAAATTGGTTTGGATGGTCAACAACCCAAGAACCATCAAGACACAGGCCTACTATAAAACAGATGGTGCTGGAACACCAGTATCACTGTCTACAGTCAAGTGAGTTTTACATTCCCATGGGCTGGTCCAAAATTGACACCTTTCAGCATGACAACAGTTTGCAGCTGACCACATGACAATCTGGATGAAGGTTTTATGGTCAGATGAGGCAAAGAACAAGTTGGTTGTCCACAATGACAAGAGGTATGTTCAGATGAGTAAAGGCAACCCATTCGACCCTTAGTACACAGTACCAACTGTTAAGCATGGTGGTGGTAGCATTATGCTTTTGCTGCCAGTGGAACTTGTACAATGAGCTTAAACACACATCGAACACACATCAAAGCTGGCTGTGGAATGGACAAAGCAGGCTAACATTAAGCTTTTGGAATGTCCCAAAGTACTGACCTCAACCCTGTTGAAAATATGTGGACTGTGCTTAAACATCAAGTCCACTCCAAAGAAGAGTGGTCAAATATCCAAACAGAATTCTTCCAGAAGCCTGTTGATGGCTACTAAAAGCGCCTGGTCAAGGAGCAGCTTGCTAAGGCACAACTAACTAAATATTAGGTGTTCTATATGTAACTTTTTGACCCTGTGTTGATTTCAGAAAGCCCCACAAAAATGTAAACTTGTACACCAAATTCTTGTTCTTTTTTTCTATTAAATGTATGTTGTCCACTCATTCTGCCTCTAAATGCCCAAGAATGAAAGAACAGTTCAAAGAAATCACCGAAAGCCCGATACTGCCATGTCAGTCATGCCTGTATGTAAACTTCTGACCACAACTATATAATTAAAAGTCCCAGAGCTGTTATACTCTAATATCAGCACTCATGGGATGCCTCTTGTCCAATCAAATTACTCGGTCGGAACTGTTGTATAATGGAAAAATAATCAACTTTGGGAGGCGTCACATCACAGTGATGCTCTGAAATGCTCTGATGTGTTTTATTTCTTATCCAACATATGCTCAGTCTTACACCTGATTTGTGATCAATTCTTCTTTATAAACATTAATATGGATTGTTTTTTCCTATTTGTATGTTTGAGTCTTATATAACATCCATGCTTCACTGAGCAACTGTGTATATATATATAGAGAGAGAGTGTGTGTGTGTGTGTGTGTGTGTGTGTGTGCGTGTGTGTGTGTGTGGTGTAACACAAAAACTGTCAGACACGAGAAGCTTTGCTATTACCACATCACTCCTCTTTTCTTCTTCTCCACACATAGACTGGCATTGTGTAGGTCATGCTGTGGCGCCTGAGGTGGGAGCCATTACCACAGCACTGAGAGAGCAGACGAGAAGAGGAGGAGAAAAGGCAAGTGACACTTATGGAGAAGCAGCTATGTGGACTGACCACTAAGCACTGGGAGCTAATGAGAAGAGAGCAGAGCTTTAGCCCCAGGGCTATAAATATCCCAAGTGTAGGGTTCAGCTGCAGTGGCACAGGGCAGGAAAAGAAGGAGACAAGCTGAGCTGAAGCCAGGAAACTCTGACTACTGCTTACATCCAGAATGTGTGAAGCGCCCGGCGAAAGCTGAACACTGATCAATACCGCTGTCGCTCTCTGTAGTGCTGGAGTGAGAAGCAAGTAAACATGCGCTGGATTAAAGTTTAGCCAAGAGCGGTTACGGAAAATGGCTAGCGTATTAAAACTGGGCTTAGTCAAAACTATGTACGACATGTACATATAATCCATACAGCAGAGGCCACAACTGTTTATCGGTCACTAAGTCAGTAAAATTTATGGCTCAGTCTGCTCCTTAAAAATGTGTGTAGGTTTTTAATCCCATGTGAGGAACAAAGGATAAAAAAAAAAACATGAGAACTGGCCTTGTGGTGATGTTAAGGTAAGGATTATTATACAATAAAAATTGAAATATGTGCACGTGTCCAAGATATTTACAAAATGAGGCTGTAAGAGCATTTGGCATGAAAAAAACAAAACAAAGCAAAAAACTTGTCAAGGGAAGTACCTCACAAATCTAGTGTGTGCGCGCGTGTGTGTGTGTGTGTGTGTGTGTGTGTGTGTGTGTGCATGTGTGTGCGCGTGTGTGTGTGCAATGACAGCTGTGGTACAGCTTAAATTATAGCCATATATACTGAAGTACCAGAAAAACTGGTACTAGAGACTATGTAAAATACATAGCAATGCCACCTATATACATCACTGGTTGCATCGTCCAGTGTGCATATAAAGCGATAGACATCTGTGGAAGCTTCTAGAGTCGTTTCCACAGTGAGAATAGCAAGTTATCACGGTCTTGCAATTTTCAACGCGGTGTAATAACTGAGTCATAGCATTTTGGAGGTAAGAGCATTTCAAGGGTGTACTGTGACTAGAAGAATTCTGGTAAAACCTCGAACTTACGACAGCGGCGTGACCATAAAAAGACTCTGGGTGAATGTGACCAGCATCAGCTGGCAAGAATGGTTTCATATGATAGGCGTGCAACACTGCCTCAAGTAACATCGGAATTCAATGCTGGGGCCTCAACAAACATCAGCGTGAGGACTGTGCAACGTTCCCCCGAGTATGAAAGCATAAGGATACTGAGATCTGTTCTTTTTATTCTGTACACTAATCACTCCCTTTGGTGCTAAATTTATTTTCCTTTGAATGACATTTTACTATTTGACTGCCTGCTTCATGGTATTTCATGGTTGTGTACAATTTGATTTGATCAAAGACACAGTATGCTAATTAATGAAATGCTACTATTTCTGCAATTATTATTAACATTGTTTATAATAATAATAAAATAATAATAATAATAATGATAATAAAATAATAATAATAAAATAGTAATAATAAAATAATAATAATAAAATAAAATAAAATAATAATAATCTTTTTACAGCAACACTTTTACAGTGCATCAGGTCAAGCTGAACATTTTGATGAAATATGGAGACAGATTACAGAGGTCGCCTAGTCATGCCTTCAGCTTGCAGACCTCCCACAGTCCTTATAAAGAGAAAGGCAATGGACAAGTCTAACAATATTATCTGACTGTCCATGCTCCAAGTTTAAAGAGGCGTCAAATGGGGTAAATCCCCTCCATCTGACGCCTGACAACAAAGCCCAAACATGCAACAAAAAAAAAAAAAAGAATGAGCAGAAAAACAGAGGTTAAGCCTGGGGTACAAAACAGGGTCAGTGCAACACAGAATGTCATGAGACCGAACAAGAGACAGTCTCGCAGATGTCCGAGTGCAACAGCAACAGCTGTTTACGTCTCTGTTTTCCGCTCATTTGCTAAAGGAGATTTAAGAGGCGGAACCCTAATTTGCATAACGAGGGACCACTCTCACACAGACACATGGGTCTCTTTTACACGCATACACACACTTACTGCACGTTGTCTAAAATCTCTGCCCACTTATCAGCTGAATGGAGCTGTTACCATTTTCCTCAGGCGTAATCTAATTTTCCTGCCCTAATATAATCGTAACCTGAAGCAAACGTAATAATATATCACGGTTGAGAAACGAGTGAATACATTATAGAAGTTTTTTTTTTTAAATGCCTGTGCTCTCATGTTAATGCCAGCGACTGATGATCTCATACAGACATGAATGTCATCATGTTTCTACAAAATCGTGGAACTAATACAACGAGGGAATCATTGGAAAGCCTACAAACCACCGTGGCTTTTTTACTGGCATTCATCAAGAATGAAGCTAAATTTTACACTAGGGTCAAGAACAGAGCAAATGAATGATTAAGCAGCCCTGCATTTCCGATGAGTTGGCAGACAGACAAAGCATCATAACTGTCATAGTTAAAGAGGTCAGTGGCGCCGTGAACGGTGTCTGTGGGTGTGAGCTAATCCTGTTGAAGAGGGAAAGAGAAGGAGGGGGGAAGGGGGCAAATTGCGTGGGTGATGTGTTAAATGCACCGAACAGACATAACCTCCCTGTATCCGGTGTTTTGGCTCAGCTGCTAATTCATTCCGCTTCGTGTTGGCGCGCAACATTCGCTCTGCTCAGATAGCATTACTCCCTTAAAAAAGATTCCTAGCACACGCAATCACATATTCATAACTGTCACGGAGCCGTACCCGCTGTGTTCAATTTCATGCCTGGAAAGGGTAACGCGAGCAGTCAAGCACGAGCGTCAGCACCAGTCCTGCTTTCATGTTTGGCAGAAAAGGAAAATACGGTTTGTTGCTGCACTCAAGGCATGAATTTATAAAAAAAAAAAAAAAAAAAAATGACCTCTGCCTATTCGATGCCGATACTTCTCTCTCGTCTTTATCCCTCCTTCCCCACAGTCCTCCTCTTAAGCTCTGGTTCATGGCCTGTGGCTCCCAAGCCTTTGATACAGCAGAGGCAGAAATCCAGGCGGAGAGGCTTTATTGAAAACATGGCTGGTTGCTTTGGGAGGACTGGCGCTGCTCTGCTCTCCGCAGATCCAGCAGCAAAGGCGCGGGTGAGCTTGCTGATTACAGAGACGAGCCCCAGACTCCTGCTTTAATGAGCTGCAAGCCCATGAGTCATGGTGCACACTGCCAGAATGTAAAACTAGACGAGAGGCCAGTAACATCCTCGCTCCCCTCTTCACCTTGTTTAGAGGGCACCTAGAATGCACTTGGCCTCTTACTGAATCTCGTAGCCAATCGTACTGTGGGAAGCTCAAACCTAGACCTCTTGCTGAGCAAAGCCCTTAGAGAACAGAAAACTTGTGCATTATTAGTGCAAATGAGGACAGCTACAAATATGCATAATGCTGGCGATCCTTTGCTGTCAGGAATGATCAAACATAGCGTTGTGACTTAGAAGCCTGGTGATTAGAAAGAAAAGTGGCTTCTCTGCTTCACAGGCTTGTAATGTTACTCTTTAGCTGCTGTGTTAATATGTACAACACTGCAGGACACTAAGCACAGCTGAGCACAAGAGCACACACAACTAACCTGCCGAGTTGAAAAAAAAAAACACTTCAAGCATATTTATGTAAAATCTTTTTAGAACAGCGTCTAATCCAGTATTTCTGCTTCTTTATCTGAGATGTTCCAGTGTGCCTTTTGGTATGTAATGACTCGGTCTGACCATGCAAAAGTGTAATCTCCGGAGAGAGACAACACGCAGGTCTGCTGCAGCGGCTTTATGCTGAAATAATAAAAAGTCCAAAGCCAGTGGCTCAACGTATGACACATCTGCCACTACATTTCGAAATTAAGAGTAGAAAAAGCCCCAAGTATTAACTCTGAGCAGCAGCATTTCCACTGTAATGTGTGCGCCCCTGCGTCTGATTCGAGTCCTGGGCATTAACAGAGACTGGCGTCTTCAGCAGCAGGCTATGTGGAAGCTGTTAGTTAAATCAAGTTAAGCCATTTCCGTGCTTTAAAGCCACTTCCCAATCACCATGCGCCTGCAGGAAGGTTGAAGATTTGATGTATGCTCGTGTTTGCGCCAAATCTGGTTTAAAGCCGAGGCTCCACCCCACGCAGAATTAATTTATGCCGAGAATAGAAATACGCTTATCCTTTGAGTTTTGTAATATGGTTCTTTCCATTCTGTTGTGAAGCCTATGCACCTTTTTGGTTCGGTGTAAAATGTATGTTATAAGAAACCGTGCCTCCTTGTGGTGGAAGAAAAAATCTTTCCGATAAAAACAATTCATCTATGTAAAAAAAAAAAATATATATATATATATATATGGATAACGAGTATGTGAAATCTTGCTGCAGATCCTCTCTGTGGTCCAGTGGATCGACGCATAACAGGAGCTCTGCACGGACGATGTGTAAATGGATTGGCGTGAATATTACATTAACTTCCCACGCTGAACACGTTTGCACAAGCAGAGCACATTATGCTCAACACAAACAGGGCACCCCCCCACCCCACTAACACACACACACACACACA
>JAOUQY010000051.1:15606263-15622314 GCA_028566355.1 Doras micropoeus
TATTGTTGTCCACACTCAGCTCAAATGAGTCCATCCTGCAATGTGAGTTTGGAACAGTACATATTCAGACAGCACCCATCTATGTTCTTATTTAAAGGGAAAATGATGCATGTGGGGGATAGGCACCTACTGCGCTTTTCAAAGAGCAGCCATATCTTGTTGAAAAAGTTTAGGGCTCACCTAAACGACAGCCTGTTCATCCAAATTAGATGCAGCCAGCAGTATGTGTCGCCATGGTCGACAGCCTGTCAGCTCAGCAACCTTATGCCTGTTGCCACGGTGCTGCAGTAGCATGGTGTTTTTTCCCAAGAGACAGGACTTAGGCCTTTTACAGTGATAGCACAGTAACACTTGGGGATTGCTCAGTCAGTAAAGCCTGTTTTCCCAAACCTCATTCTATCCAGCGTGTTGACAGGTAGATTTGACATTACATGAAGCGCCAATGATGGAGGGCTGCTGAGTGGCACAACAGAAAAGCATTCCCTCAACGCCAAAACATTGTCAGTTCAAATCCTGAAGGTGCCACAGCCATCGGCTGGGAATCAAGAAAGCAAAATTGGTTGAGCCCTCTAGGTGGGAAAAATTGCATTACTTTGTCTCCCTTCACAATCAAACAGAAACCAGAAAAGTGCTGGATTGTATGTATGCAGAAAATGTAGGTGTAATTGCTCTAGAATGTTGATTTATTTAGTCATTGTAGATGATCGCAGTCCAAATGGAGAGTTGTATATACAGACTCCCAAATGCATTTTTTAAAACCTTTTGATCCATCCATTCCAAGTATGGCAATAATTCTGAACCTGGTGGGGGAAAACAGGCATGCATTTCCAAAAGTTTCTATATGGCGGCGTTAAATAGATAAGCCTTGTGCTTCCAGTGCAAACTAAAAAGTCTTGGCGTATGTCCAGAAATTGTGTAAATGTGATTAGGGGAAATGTGAACTATTCCTTTGAACAAACAAACTGATTACATTTCTGTAAGGTATAGTAAGATCATATTATATAAATATTTACCCAAAACATCTTATATGTTAGAATGCCTAACAACAAAAAAAGTCTAAAAATACCCAAGTTATATAGGACATGTGGACTTGATATGTGGTGGACAGGTGGCCCTGTGTTCTTCCTGCCCTACAGCCTTCCTGTCTATGGGTAGGATAAGCAAGGCAAACACTCAGGAAGGAGCCTCCAGGCATCATCAGCCTCCTTCAGTCATTCTATCCTAACCAACATCAGCATTCCCAAAACCTAAATGCAATACTGGCATTTACGTCTGAGCAGGAAGCACTGAACGGCACAAGCGAAGCATTCATTTGCTTGCCCTGTTCTCTTGGCCATCTTTAACCAGAGGCTAAGCTGCTGTATATGGGCCCAGAACAAGTATCAGTTGATGAGTCCAGACAGAATAAGAGTACTTCTCGGTCTTAAATGTTTCTTCCCTCTGTGCTCATTTCAGATGTGTGAAATGACAAGGAGAAAGACTAGGAGAAGGAAGTGAAAAGGACTCTACCGTTATGTAGAGCACAGGATAAAACCAGGACAAGCAATGGCAGACTGTGAAGAAGATGACAGATTAAGTGTGACGGGAGACCCAGCCACCTTGAAGTGTGGCACAAATCTGCCACCACGCCAACAGCTTTCTTTATATCTTACACCTGCAGAGTAGCCAAAACCACACTGGGCAACATGGGCACACATTCCTGAATACACAAGCACGTTCAATACAGCCTGAATTACGCTTTGTCAGAACTGACTCTGAGAGACGACTGAGGGGAAAAAACCTGAAAGTCTAAAATGTTCACGGGCTTTCAAAAAAAGTGGGAGGATCTTTAAAAGCTGGCTATTAGAAATGTTGATGTGGGGACAAAAAACCAAGTAGTAACAGCTGAAAGCTTGAGCTTTGTTGCTGTCTCTGGTGGATTTTGGTGCTCTGTCTGAGGTGAAGACTCACTACCATTGTAGCAGTGATGGAAAATATACATTAAAAAGTTAGGTTCAAGCCGCTCTACAAAAAAAACCCCAAAAAACAAAATAGTCCCTTTAACACTCATTGCATAAGAAAAGAAGCTCCATCAAACCATCAAGATATACACAGATTGGGATGATTAATATTTAAACCACAGCACATTGAATTGAATTATTCAATCGGATTGGTTGAATCTATTGATGAATTTTCTCTAAGCTGGCAGCAGAGCTGGCTGTAATTCAAATGACAAGATTATATTAATGCACTCATTCTAATGCATTATTGTTTCTATAGTAACAACTCCTATATAAAGATTTGTCCAGCTTCACGTAATCCAAGTCTATTTAAAAATCGATCTAATAATTAAAAATCTATAATAATCATGATGTGATGCTTTCTAAAAAGAGACGGAAGGAGCTTCCGTTGTAAGGCAGCACGTTTTCAAGACATTGCTATTTCTGCTATTACATGTCAATTTGCATTTTGTGTCTTATAAACAAAGAGGCTGGTTTATAGCTGCTTTAATGTAAGTGATGCTATCAATGCTACAGAATGAGCTCCCTAGTCATATCCATGGTACTCTTTAAATGTTAGTGGGTTGTGCACCTGGACGGATACAATCTAAGCAAAAAAAAAAACAACACTGCCATGACTACATTCAAATCTGTGTGTAACTTCATCATCATGCGTGATGGAGATGGAACACCAAGACCTCCTGACTTCCGTGCAAAATTGCCGGACCTCTATCCCACAGAAAACTTGTGTAATTATTTGGAAAAGCAGGTGGCCAAAACTATAATTACGCTGCACACCCGGTCAGGCAGCTAAAACGGACAGGCGGAGACGTAACCGAGAATAACACATTCAAGTCTGGGGAGGTTAGTTCAACTCTTTATAAGCTACTTGATTATAAAAAGATCGATTTTTCCTGTCATAACTAGAAAAAATAATTAAACAGACTTCCAGAAATGTTTCTTGGACAACCAACTGCTATACTTGTGCTGTGTCACAGCTGGAGTGAAAATTCTCTTCTCTCTGAGGTGTTTTTCCGAGTGCCGTGTGTATAAGTGAGTATAAACCAGCCTTGACTAGGCCTGGCATAATCGATGATGTCGGGATTAATATTTTAAACTTTTTTTTTCTCATTTTTATGAATGCACCTTTTTTTGGACTTCATCGTAACAAGTATTTTTCTTCAATATCAACACATCATTGCTGCGCGTAGGACGCCGGAGGTTTTTGGCTCCAGGCAATCATGGCAGCTGCAGACTGACTCGGTTGTGAAAGAGGTTCAGCCTAAAACTTTCCAAAGACTCAAGGCTTGAAAAGTTTGGGAGTACAGCAAATTATCAGCACAGAACAAAAAGGTGGTTTGTACACTGTGCAAAGATTCGCTAGCATGGTATAGCAGCACTAACGCTACTCACTAGCACCTGAAGAGAAAGCACACAGGTGCTCTTCTGGATGAGGGACAGCCAGGCAACGAGCAGAGGCAAAGCCAAACCCACAGCACAGTTCTCTGGTCATGTTTTTAAATTACAATTAGTAGGGAAAGCTTTTCAATAACTTTCGCCTTTGTAGCTGCTAAATACACTCATTATAAAAGCCATATTAAAGCCTAGCTGCCTGCTGCTACATTAGAATTTCCATTGAATAACTGTTTGAGACAATGTGTAGGCTAGAATCTGGGCTTATTCTGTGTTGATTGACAGTGCCAAGGTGTGTGTCTGTGTGTGTGTGTGTGTGTGTGTGTGTGTGTGTGTGTGTGTGTGTGTGTTGGGCATGCAGGGACATTATTTTATCTCAGCCAGTATCTTAGGCACATTTCTTTAAACTGGACAGAGGGCATCGTCTCTTACAGTCTGAACATGTTGCACTTTGTTTAATATACATTTTATATGTATAATATAAATAATAAATAAATATTATAAATAACTTAAATAATAAGTCATTATTATTATTTATTTATTTATTTATTTATTTATGGGTTTTTTTTTATCATTTATGATGGAGTTTCCAGTTTAAACCACAAGTTTTGCACTTTAATATTTAAACCAATGTTTCATTTCAGAATTAAAAGAATTTAAATGAAATTTATCAATTAGAATTTTTTGGAAAATTAATTCTAATTCTAATTCTTAATTGGAAAATTAAAACTAATTGGTAAATCAGTAGAAAAATAACCTCTAGTGGCAGCCCTTGCCTTGACAACTTGGACATACCAAAAAACGAGGGGGGAAAAAGAAAAAACTGTTAATATTCTTCTTTTGTGTGGTGTCTGGATTAAACCAGGGTGTCTGTACAACTCCTGAAAAAGTCATCCCCTCTCCCGACCCACTCACTTGCCTTTAACTCATCTCTTCTGGCCCAAACTAAATGATCCTTTCATTTCCTGCCGGGGCCGCCGGGCCCTCAGGTGGCGGTCAGCTCAGTGGCTCTGCGTGCATGTAAAGTTCACAGCTCATCCTCCGAGCTATCCTCTATCATAACACAGCTCACCGTGGCGTTTCCTGTCTGGAGCTGCCTTGCGTGAGTTATGCTGCGCCTAAACCAGCCGGCAGACAAATATTCCTCTGTGTGAAGAAGAAGCGGCAACCAGCGACTCATCCTTCCTGTCACACGCTGCACACCGACACGCTGAATCAATTACAACACTCACACACATTCACACACACATACACACACAATGTTCATATGGAGAATGAGCCAGGAAAAAATTACAGACACACCCAACAGACACGAACAGACACACACACGCACACACAAAAACACACACAAAAACACACACACACACACACACACACACACACACACACACACACACACACACAGCTCAATCAGTTCCCTTCGTACCCAATCCACAAGCCAGACTCCGGAACTGGTTTAGGAAGTTCTTTAATGGTTCCCAAACTTTTAGGCGACTGGCTGAGTAAAGCAGAGCTAAACATGTGTTTAGAGCAGACAACATCAGCAATCACCACTTGACCCCTCGGCAGAGGAGGGGTCACATACCGCTTCCTTATTTTTTAAAGGGCTGGAGAGAAAAAAAAAAAAAAAAACTTTAACAGATAATATAATCAAGTGAAAGCACTTGCATGTTGTGGAGAGACTGCAACCATGCTGATTTCCAGATGTTTGAAACGAGCATTCTGAAACACCGCAGAGCAGAACGCACTGGGGATTTCTCAAGGTTCAGAGGGAGGAAAACACACACACACACAACACGTCATGCCTTATACAGCCGGACTGCAATTCTCTGCAGCTGTCAGGCTATTTCAAGAAAGGAGATAGGAGGGGAAAAAAATTAAGAAAGCAAACAAATTGCTTTTGCCTGTGTCCTCAGATATGCTGTGTGAATGAGCTGTTAAAAAGAAAACACCATACGGAGTCATTCTTCAACATTCCCACACTTACCTTCCTCCCGCCCTCGCGCCCGCCCGCCCCTGTTCAGATACTCTGCCATTACAGTAAGTGACCCAACACCTCTGACTTCCACGTCTTTATTTATAGAAAATGAATCAGAAATCTGAGAAAGCAGCACTCCACATCCTCAACCGCTTAATTCCGCACGCAGAGTCGTCCACACACAGAAACAGAAACACACACATTGTTCTGTGGCAGCGGTTTGGCACACCTGAGACTCTCACCTCTGGGTAGAGGTGGGCGGTTAGCGGTGTCGCTATAAATAAGACCCGAGTAGAAATGTGTCAACCGGTCGAGATTTTCTACGGTGGTTTCTATCAAAGTTAAAGCAAAACTACAAAGTACTTGCCTTGCCTTTTTCACCATGCACTCCTTGCTGCGAGCATGAATCAGCCATCGCATTCAGCTACCGTGCAGTGAAACTGAGCAGCTGTGAGGCGCTCAAATCCAAACACCAAACAACTTGAAGATGAAGAGCTGGCAATGAAATGCTCGCTTTGGAGTTATTTATATGCACTTTTAATACGATATGAAGAACATTAACTGTTCGTGTGCTGCTGCTGGACGCTTTTGTGGAACAGCACCTCTTAATTACGGCCTATATTGGTTTTTTTTTGTCTTTTTTAATCTTGCATTTGTTAAGACACTACCAGTGAACGGGGCGATTTAACTTTTTGAAACAGTATATGCACAGTTAAACATGTCACTTGACTGCTAATATTAATTACATAATATTTATAATTATAATTATATTATAAATTATATTATTTTATATACAGGAAGCCTCGTCCAATTCAACATGCATACATTTTCCATATTTAATATTTACAAGTATGTAGTGTTTTTACAAATATGTAGTGTTTTGGTGTAAAATGAATATATTAATTTTACTGGCTTGCCAGAGAAGGCCGTGTGTGGGTACATTGCATTGAGTAACCAAGAAAACGAAACGCGCGTGGCAGCGGGGGGGCGTGGTCAAGTGCCTGGTTCAGACAGACAGTAGGAGAGTCCAACCGGCAGGAACCGCGTGATGATTCTCACCTTGTCTCATTACCGTCAGTCTACTTATTTGTCTCTCTTTGTGCTTCAGGGACTCCCAGAACCAGTGGCAATCAGAAAGAGAAAGACAGAGATATAGACAGAAAGAGAATGAAAGAAACACTGGTAGTGTCTTAGAAGTTTTAGATTTTAAATAACAAATGCAAGATTAAAAAAGACAAAAAAAACCCCAATATAGGCCGTAATTAAGAGGTGCTGTTCCACAAAAGCGTCCAGCAGCAGCACACGAACAGTTAATGTTCTTCATTGAGAATGATTCTTTCTGTATATTTCTATTTTTATAATTTTCCTTATGTTCTTGCACTGTGAAGGACTGGCTTTTAATCTCATTGTACATGTATAATGACAATAAAGGCATTCTATTCTATTCTATTATAGAAAGAGAATGAGAGAGAATGGTACAGTCGGCAGAACTCACAAGACACCCATACATGTTTGAATGATGAACTTGAACGGGACGAACATGAAAGCGAGTTCATGCAGGAATCTGTTTTGTTAGTTTTTCGGAAATGCACTGAAAAAAAAGTGTGCGGTGTCGAATAAAAGTGACCCCGGTAAAGGTCTGCACGCTTCCCGACTCCTCCTCTGCATGCTCACACATCAGGGTTCTCTAATGCACTTTTTTAAAAAAAGTTCAAATATTTTTTTCAGAGTAAAAGCTGATATAAATCCAGCAATGAATCCAAATTCTAAGAAATAGACACATTTGTCTTTAGTTACTGGAGTTAATGTTTATAAATGAAATTTCTATGCACATCATGGCAACAAGTAAAGGCTTTCAAGGATATAGGATAAGATGTAAATGTCAGATAAAGCAGATGTAGCAAATGGACACACACGAAAGACATGAAACAATCGATCCACAAATCTGAAACCTGATCAATGTTTCTACCTACACTGTTTTGCCTTAATATAGATTCTTTTAGTCTTTTTTTTTAGATTACACATTACTGTGATGAACCTATACACAGTTCCTTAACATTGTACAAAACTAAACCAGAATGAGTTACTTTATGTGATGAAAAGACCATCAGGGCTAGCTAAGGCAAAGCATTTCCCTGTGTAGACAGCACGAAGCGGGTTCACAGTTAACTGTACAACTCAGGCTTTATTGTGCGTGAGGAAAAAACATAAAAAGCCAGCAACAACATGTGTAAGGAGCTGAAACGCTGGGTTCCGTCTGAGTCAAATGCAATTCCTCCCTATTTAAATCTGCTCTCCCAGAAGTGGAAGACAGTCCAGGAGAGAGGAGGGGGGGAAGCAAGAAAGAAACTTCATTACAGTTAATGTCTCACCGGTGGGAGGAAAAAATGAGACTTCAAATGCCTTCGCAGGCCGAGTTTGACTAAGCAAGGGGCTGGGAGACAGGTTTCAGGTTTCCCTACAGACCACATTAAAATGCCAGAGGGTTTAAAGTGAGTCAATTTGGGTGTGAGATGCCAAAATACTAGAATTAGTGGTGTGCAGTGTTTACATGTGCAGAGGAGCTGGGGTGACACAGACAGGCATGATAGGGCTCAGGCATTACACAGAGAAAGAGAGATCTGTAAACTTCAGTCTCTCAAAGACAAAGTAACACAGCTTTAAAGGAAACAGTGACATGGAGATGTAAAAATGCCAACAGTGTACAAGAAAGGAGGTTAATGACAGGAAAAAGAGCTAAAATCTGTACCATGTTAAAGGTTAGAGGAACAATCATTCATCTGGAAAGGGGGGGGAAGAGAAAAACACTTCATAAACATTTTTCCGGATGCAATTTTCAGTCCAAGGATACATTTCCCAGTAGAAAATCAGCAGCGAGGAGGAAATCATTTAGTCTCCTTAAGTGCCAAATTGTATCCTGATTTTCCTGCCCTGGCTGCCTGAGCTGGTCCGTGTGAGGACTTCTGCAGTCTCTCACCCCTGTATGAGTAAACAGAGTGATAGAAGAGGGGACGCAGTCCATGTGTGGCCTGACTTGGCCTACACTGGATTATAAGAAACAGCTCAGCCTCCTCCAGACTACACAGAAAAATATCCGGCCTTCGGACACATCCTCTTTGAGGGGGAGGAAAGTGATTTGTGCTTTTGTCAATTTTCTACACAGAGATGAGGCATGGAAGGTGGAGCTCATTTATTACTTGAGTGGGTGACAATTCATCTTAGCCTAATCCTCAAAACAAACCTGGCTGGGAATGTTTGTTGTCTAAAGATGTCTCTGTGTAGGATTTTAAAGATATAATCACTTAGTATATCTAGGACGCAGTCTTTATAACTAAAGAGTTAAACATTTAAAGTAATATAGCTGTAATTATATTACATGTTAACGTACAGTGTTTTAGAAGGATACATTTTAAATTTAAATGAAAAACTAAATCTATTACTATTGAGTTATTTGTCTTTTAGACATTACATGTGTTCACTCTTTAACTCCTAACTCCTTTCTACTATTTTGTGCGATATTGCGATCTCCCTATCATGACTGTGGTGCGTCTCTGGCCTGCTCGCAGCTTGTGCGTCTTCATAACTCCGATCCTTAACCAGGCTAAGTTTCCTCTGCTGAAATGCCAGGTGTAGATACAAGGGAAACTGTGCAAACACATCAAGCTCCACCCAGCACTTCTGGTGGCTATCCAAACAGGAGAGAGCAAGCCTGCTGAATAATTACACTAAGTGCGTTTGGTCAGCCCGAAGGGGAACATTAATGCACATTCACTCTGGTTAAGCAGGGTAATGGCTTGGGACCTGTGCTGAGACTCGAGGCAGGGCTTCACCCATCACTTCAAAGTCATTGTTTGAGCAGGAGCGGCGCACACACTCCAGAACGAGTGTTGACTGCTGGGCCATTTCAATAAGCGGAAGAAAAAAAAAGAAAGCGTGCAACAGCCTTTTTGAGCCTTCCAAAAATAACCTAGGCAACCCCCGCCACCTTCCAGCCTTTCCTGACTGGTCTGTAATTAATATGACAAGTCTGTGCAAAGCAGCAGAAGAAAAAAAAAACCTTATGCCTGACCACTGCTTACATGCAAGCAGCAGAGGAGTACATTGAAAGCACATGTTGCAAACGGAGATTGCTGTGCATGTTTACTGCTTCTGGATATGTTCCCATCCATGTGAGGGCACTGCAACTGCTGTGGTTTAGTACAATACTGGTTCTGCTGGGGATGAATCTTCACTCACACTCACGCTGTGGGAATGGAAAGCAAATTGATATCATAATAAACCAGATAAAATGCCCGTCTGGTGGGCACTTTTAATCATGATCACAGAGACATTTTGGCTACGTGGCACTGAAGCATACAGCCTGAGGAAGGCTTTACTTCAAAGTTAATTTGAGCGCCATTACACATCGGGGTGTGTAGAAGGTAGGCTGTGTGCACACAAGCTGCTCCAGAAGGCCTACTTAATACTAATGAAAGCATTTTTTAAAACTATTACACACACCCACATTCTGTAGCCTTTACAAAATGGGGTGAGGGGGTGTGCACTAAAGTGATGCTTTCCAGCCCTGCACTGAGACAATGAGGTATCAATTACTGTGATAAGATCTGTGCAAAGTCCAAATCAAGCGAGAATTTCACATCTGGTCCTGTGCTCTTGTCGTCAAATTAATGGATTCTTCTAAAGCCATGTGCACCAAGAACGTGATAACTTAGACTCTCTTACTACTGATAACATTCCCAAAAGAAGGCGGCACTGAAATTTCTCAGTAGAGAGGAAAATGTAAACACGCAACCACACACAATTGTATGACATACTCAGAGCTGCTTAAATGCATACTAGGAAAACAAAGAAACTGCTCACTCTAAGACAACTGTCAGGTCTGCTTTAGCTGCCTACAAAAAGACAAGCTCCAGTGGAGCATCTCCTGCATACTTTGCTGCCAAAACAGATTTTGAATCAAACATCCCTTTTCTTTATGCCTTTGCTGATGACGCTAGACCAGTGGCACCGAGTGGTTCAATCAGGCCAACACAATGTCTGAGAGACAACAGAGAGACAGAGGAAGGAAGAAAAAACAAGAGGCTGATTTACAGCTGTGGTGAATGAACAACAATGTTGGAGTAGTCAGAGCTGCATGGCTCTCCAAACTCCCTGAGAGGACGCGTCTGTGGAATCTGGCCCAGACATTTCTGGCGTTCCTGAGCTGATTGGAAACACACAGGCGTGAATGGCTGTTATTTCCAGGTGTGGAGAGAGAGAAAGCCGGTGGCTCCTCACCTCCCCGTTGCTGCCTGGATACCGTTACCAAGAAGGCCCTCGGCCGGGGGTTAAGCTGCGGCGATAAAATGAATAAACAAAGGACGGCTCTGTGGGCAGCCCGGCCAGGTGAGCTCATATCAGCTTCCCACACTGAAACTCATCTGCACAGGAAATGACCTGCAGCACCTCGCTAACACACCTGGACAGAGAGGAAGAGAACACAAAGATGTCCTGGAGGAATCATGCCACTTTAGCTTCTGACCACAGGAGGAACTCAACTCTCATCGCTTTCAACAGGCCTCTGCAACAATCCCTCAACAACAACTCATTGTAGTGACACCATGAGCAGAACCGTGGGATGCAAACAAGGTCACGCATTGGAGCGACTATCAACCCATCATAGCAAATTGCAAATATGATATCCCAAAGATGTTTAAAGACGAAAGCTCTTGACAACGTGCATACGTGTACATTATAAAAGCAATGTAAGATCTGAGTGCAAGTACACAGTGCCCAGCATGCCTCATACTGAACCCAATGAGGAAAAGAGTACTTTCCGCATTTTTCATCTGCTATTCATTTTTAACTGCACTGTCAGCTCCGTCACACGCAGCTCGGCACACGTTATAACAACTTCATGAAGTGGCGTACATCAGGCGCCTGCTTATAGGTGTAAAATACCACTGTAGTTACCCCATGAGTGCATTACGGAGTGAGAGTGCGTGCTGGGAGCAACCTGAATACGGCTGAGAGCAGATAATGTCGCCCTGTATAGAGACGCTGTCAGTGTCAGTTAGGGTGTGATCTCAGGACTGAAAGCAGCAGCAGGCATATGCTGAGCTGCCGAGGACAACATGGTGCCAGCAAACTTTTAATTGTGGGCTGGGCACAGAGAGAGAAGAAAATCTAAGAGCTGTGTTAAGAGCCCTCACTGTCAGACACTCAGAAATACAGGATGAAAAGATGCAGATGATCAGAGTGATGCTCCTGACTGACTGAGTGATGTGCTGAACTGTTATGGGATATTACAGGGTATGAGACTTGTACGAAACTGCATTCATCTTAAATATGAACGTTTTGTATACATTTTTGTATGCATTATATTTTAACTCTGACACAGACAAAGGCCTGCATAAAGGACAGACATTCAAGTTTCCATGGACTTGGCCAACTAAAAGTAGTACAAGAGATTTGAATGCGGATTTTGAATATCAATAATTGAACATCAGTTAAATAAAATAAATTTTTTTAATAATTTGAATAGTATTCAATTTTTTAAAAATTGTTCTGACAGCCTCGGTGCCATAGTATTGTAATCTATGGTATGTATGATATAGCATAGTCTGGAATAATATGGTATTGTAAAGTCTGGTATTGTAAAGTTTTATATTGTTTAGTACAGTGTAGTACGCTGAGGTAAAGTCTGGTATGGTATGATGTAGTATAATAGCATGGTATAGTATAGTATAGTTATAGTGTAGTATGACATCATGTAACATGATATATTACAGTACAGAGTGGTATGGTAAAGTATGGTATGGTGTAGCAAAGTATAGTATGGCCCTGTAGGATAGGATATATTACAGAATAGAACAGCATGATATGATATAATATATTATTTTGTCATATGGTACGGTATAAAGTATATAGTATAGTTCAGTACAGTATGGTATAGTGTGATATAAGCTGTGTCCCAATTCAGGGGCTGCATCGTTTGAAGGCTGCATTTGAAGACTGATTGCGTCACAGCAGCGCGACTAGGCAGTCCTATTTCAAAGGCTCCTTAATATGCGGCTGAGGAATGTGGTGTTCTTTTCCATGGCAACAAAGTATCCAATGGGTGGATCCTTCACCAGCCAACATATCCCGAGGTTCACTGTGCACCAGTGAGGATTCAAACAGGAAATCTGCTGAATCTTTGATTCAACGTTCTCAGTCTATGCAGTTTTCAAAAGGACACACCTTTGCAGACCGAGTGCTTCGAAGGAAGCCCCTGAAATCGGACACAGCTAAAGTATACATCAGTACAGAGTGGTATTGCATATAATATGATAGAGCATGCGATAATATAGTATAGTATAAAGAGATATAGAGCGAGTAGGACAATGTAAAATAGTGTCCAACTGCTCACACAGATATCGGTTTGCTCCTGGCCCCTGAATCACTGAGGTGTAATTAGCCCCAAAATGGCCTGTCCCAGATTGCTAAATAGAAGCTTCTTACTTTTTTGTGATATCAGCAGCAAACGTCATTCCTGTCACTTCAGCAGAAGTCAGATGCATGACAGTGATAACACCCGATGTTGTTTTGCAGTCTAGATGTTATTAGTCATACGTGCATCAGTGAACAAGTTGCAGTGGCATTGCCATGCAGTCGCCCTGCAGCTCTGCAGAGGAAGAGGCTCAGAGAAAGGGCATAGCAGACGCCTGACACACTGCTGTCCATTCAGTTGCTCTAAAGAGCAGCTGCTCGCCATCTCGTGCCCCTGGCACTTCACACACACACACACACACACACACACAAAGCCAGCAGGAAGTAACCACAGAGGCTGCCAGCTTGCTTTCCCTGATTTTCACACTGAGCCTCATAAACAACCTTATGAAGTTTGCAATTGTCTAAATTGTTAAAGTCTGAGCTATTCACATTTGGGACACTTTCATTTTGCTCCCAGAGCTGAACCGTTTTTTTTATATTGCATTTTATTGTGCATGTGTTTATCCCTATTGGCTTCTCTTCTGCATGCAAATGCCTCTAAACACAAATGTGTCAGTATAAACTGAAAAACAGCAGAAGCTCTGCATCTGCCTCTTTTTACCATCTCCTAATGATCATAAACTGTTGACAAGCTGTCAGACAATTTGCCTACAAAAAAAATAAACAAATCAACTTTTTGTTAAATCGTTGCTCGTGGATGCATGTTAATCATACATCATACACTGTATAAAATAAAAATGTGACACTCAGGTCTAGTCATCTGAACAACAGATGTGAACGCAAACCATGAAATCAGTAAGATCAGATCTGAGAGAAAAATTCCAAATTGAGCAATACAACCCGTAATTTGAGCATGGCCGTTAAAACTCCACAACACGCACAAACTGTCTCATGGATACACATGCATGCAAATCCACTAACACCTGGACAGTACTGAATTCACCTTCATTCACCGATTCCTCCATATGCTCTATCCATTTCTTTCTCACTTCTGTCCTACAAAAACCCTCAACAAGACAATAAATCTACAAATGTGCTGAACCCATTTACTGTCATCACAAAATATATTTCACAAAAACGGAGGGAGAAAGAGAAAGAACACAGAAGGGGGAGCAGACAGCACGGTACTCCTCTGAATCTCAGACAGCAAGAGGATAAGAATGGCATCTTTCATGACTGGTTCAAAGAAATCAGCCTCCAAGAAAATCTGCATTGTGTTGGGGACTTCCAGGTCAGCGGCAAAAGAAAAAAGGAGTCAGTGAGTGTGGAGGGAGGGCGAGATGCTATTCAAACAGACAGAGGCGAGTAGCTCAGAGCACTGTGGGTTACAGGAACGGGGTCCCGATCTATAGGTGGCTGAAAAACACCTCTCATTATGGGAGGGATCATGTGACAAGGGCTCTTCCTCCTCTTGCTTCGGGATCCTCCTGGCCTGAATGTGAGCAGTATGTCCAGCAACAAGCTGTCTTTATGCCCATGCGGGTAATTACGGGGCGCAGGTCAGGATCTGTTACTGCCGGAGCCGGGCAGAGTCCAGGTGCCCGAGCCTGAAGCGCTCAGCCATGTTGGGAGAGGAAACCAGAGGAGCGCTCAGGCCTATCCCCCCCACCCCCTCCAGCCTGGAGGCACGGCCAGCACAGAGCGGCCAAAACCTAAACACACTACAGACCTAGCATTGTCTCGGCTCACAACCCCCCCACATACACCACACACACACCTGACTATGCAACCTTAGGAAGGCAGATTTGAAGAAAAGCAAAGACACTAGCAGTGATTACAATCAAAGTTCACAGTGGGAGAATGATAAAGACCAGCATCGAAACCAGATTAGTGTGGCAACACACATCCACATAAACACACGGCAAAATCTCTTAATGAGTGCAACACACACACCGTCAGCTATCAGTGCTGCGTCTTGCAGGCACCGTCAGCAATATCATAACAGACCTGCATCTCTCCATGCGCTGTCGCCCGCCGATTTCCCTGTCGGCGACCCCCCGCACGCACAACAAACATAGGAGAAGTGCTTGCGGATGGCCGAACAAATGGCAGGGTGTTTATTCCACTGAGTCATAACAAAATAAAATCAAAAGATGCTTGTGCTTGTGGACGGTTTATCGTGGACTGGGCTAGATTAAGCGCCTCCTGTCTTGCCCTGCACAAAGCACTGTGTAGTCTAGCATGGCTCCGAGAGCAGCTCGGGCACCAGATAAGAGTATTGATAATGCTGGCTGTACAAGTCTGATTGATTTTGGAAAGCTGAGACACTGCAACTGAGCGGGGCTCTTACTTCGAAAGTGCTCTGTAGGATGTCTAATACTGTTGGCATACTCAACGTACGATACATTTAGATCATGCTGGCTCTTCATCAAGTCAAGACAAAATAATAGGAATAAAAAGTTAGCAGTGTGGGTTGTGCACCACAGACTCCTGGTTACTTGTGGTAAGGCCCAGTCGAAGGTGTGTGTGTGTAAGTTGCGGGACGCAGCAAGCCACGTGGCCTTTTGAAGGCACAAAGACAAAGCGATGAGCAGTGATAAGAGGAGGCGCCAGGCTGCTCAAAGCCCTGAGCGCTGAGCAATCACACACAGACTGATAAGCATCATGCCATAAAAGCCTGCTCTGACTCTTACAGCTCTCCTCCAGACGAGGAGAAGAGAGGAAGCAACGGAAGGAGGAGGAAAGGGGAGGTTCAAACTGGATAATAAAGATAGATGCTCCATGCTGGAGGTGAACATATATACTGGAAGACAACAGTATGACAGTTTTCCTCATAAGAAGCGATTGGTGGTTTAAGGAAGAAAGAAACAAGAGGTATGTTTGATGACAGAAGAGCCTGTCAGAGGAGCTGCTCTGAGCTGTCCAACACTGACAATAAAATGATACGATGTATGTACTTGCAAGCATTATTAAAAACACATACAGCTTGACATTTCTGACAAATGACCAATTGCAAGCCCTGCCATTTTTTCTTGGCCTTGCTGACCAGAAGAGACATTTTGAAATTGGAGCTCCTTATATGGTCACAAGAAATACCCAGTGGACATGAAAAAGTGATGGGTTCTACCAATTTCTAAAGCCAAAACACACACACACACACACACACACACACACACACACACACACAAAGAATGTAAACTAAGAATGCTTCCAAAAATGGAATTGTTAATAGTTTATTTTCATCAATTAACAAAATGCAGTGAATGAA
>JAOUQY010000051.1:15642727-15653111 GCA_028566355.1 Doras micropoeus
TACACCATACTAATAAATTATTGTGGTCTAAAATGACAGGTGTTTCAGTTTCATTGTCTAACCCCTGTAGCTCATTCCTTTCAAGCTTCAACTGTGTTGTTGTTATGCATTCTGAGATGCTTTTCAGCTCATCACGGTTGTAAAGTGTGATTATTTCAAAGTTACCAAACCCCATTCTGATGTCTGATGAACTGACCTGTATCTGCACGGTTTTATCCATTGCACTGCTCCATATGATTAGATAATTGCATTAATGATCAGGTGTACAGCGTTTCTATTAAAGTTGCTTAAACTTGATTGTATATTTCCATAAAAAGTCAGCAATGCATGTTGCTCTACTGAGCAGAACTCACATCACTATTATTACTATCAATCAGAAACCCAACCAGATACATGGACATCCTCTTTAAATGTGCTTCTTATTGGAGAACAGTCACGGAACAGCTGCTAACGTACCACATGCGCTTTGCTGATCGACTCAACATGGTGAGAATGGCAGCGGCATGCTGAGGACAGTTGTTAGAGTTGGGTTGGCTTACATGGGCCTTTGCATGTGATGTTCTGATTTATAGCCTCATTCACAGTGACACAGAGACTTGAGCTGGCAGATGAAGGCAAGGCAGAGGTACATGATCAGTTCAGAAGGCTGCAGGATTGATCCTCAATTGCTTCCATCCCTAAGTGAGGTACTTCAGCCAAACTGCTTCAGTAAATGTCCAGCTGTGTTAACGGATAAACGGAAAAGCGAGAGTGTGTTTTGCAGGTCCCCATGGAAGCGCCTGTGGCTTGGGTTAAATGCTCATAGTGGTAACACGAGTGATCGTTTTGACAGGGGTTTAAACTGGAATAATAAAATCGCTTTACATACCTGAGTAAAACAGAATGAGTAACCAATTTGTTTCGATAAAAAAAAATTCATATCAAAGGTGTGGTTAAGATATCCGAATCCTCATACGTGTAAGTGCATGGGAATCGGAAATTATTACTTCCCTGTAATTATTTAAAATGAATTTATAATTTAAAGTCAGAATTATTCAACTATGGGTCCACATAAAATCTGATCTTGAGGCCAACACAAAAAAAACTGTTATAAATACGGAATAAACACCATAATAAGCAGTAAGCTGTGCTTCTAACTGGTTAATTGCTGGGTACAGAAGAATAGCTTTTAACACACTCTGCCTATTTATTTAAAGGACATCACTAAGCCCCACCTTTCACTATTTTCATTGGCTGTTGTGTATAACCAGTCACAATCATTACATCCCCCTGGGCTTACTCTGATTGGCTGCAGTCAAAAAAGAGAGAGAGAGAGAGAGAGAGAGAGAGAGAGAGAGAGAGAGAGAGAGAGAGAGACCCTGTGGAAGAAATGGTGCCTTATTAACTATTCACTGTAAACAAAAAGTGCATTCTGGGTATGCCCGGATATAACCCGTTGCATTGTGAGATTTTATAAGCAGTGATTATTTCTTTACTGTTCTTTCGGACAACCGACAAAACAGAGCACTATGTAGAGAATAAGGTGTGGCTTTGGACACACAAGCGCTCAACATGAGCAACGCAACTGAAATAAATCTACAGACAATACTGAATGTATAGAAATCTTTAGGATGAACAGGTTTGCACCCCAGGCCTCCTTGCCCAACATTAGTACCCGACTTTTGGCTAAACATATTTTATTTTGGTATATATTGACCTGTTCAGGCATAGCACACAAAAATTATCTATTTTTTTATTGTTATAAATCTATATAAATACTGATGTTTTACAATTACCGTGTAATGCATTGCCTCTGTTAAGTAACTATATAAAGTAAAAATAAAATAGCTAAATATTAAGCAAATTACCAAACCTACCAAACAAGAATTACAGTCGCATGTTCAATTAATTGAGAATGCTACTAATCATACTCATTATTAAAACCTGATTACTTTGCTATGTCATTACTACATGTTTATAATACATTAATTTCTTCAGGTTATGACTTTCATAGCTTTAAAGCTGTTAATAGTCTATTTTTTGCCCTATCCCTGACCCTGTGTGAGAGAGAGAGAGAGAGAGAGAGAGAGAGAGAGTGTGTGTGTGTGTGTGTGTGTGTGTGTGAGAGAGACAGAGAGAGTCTGCAGGCTGAAGTAGACATAAGTGTATAAACACAGCACACAAAAGGCTGAGCACCTGGTGTGTCCCACCTCCATCCTGCCAACAGGGATTGTTCATACAGGTGTAAACGCATGTGCTCAGAGTGCTGCACAGACACACACCGTGCGGAGGCCTGTGCTGTCTGACAGATGGGCCTTCACTGCTCCTGCACAGTCAGTTTGACAGTCTGATCTCACACACAAGAGGGCAGGAGAGGCTTCCAACCAGCAACATGCTCCACTCTGCACCGGTACAATGCTGCTAATGTCAAATATCTATTTCCCTTCATAGTGAGGCACCGTGCAGAGCCCAGACAAGTCCCGAGTCCCTTCACCTTACACACACGTCCAGCACTAGGGCTTTGTCAGGAACAGCTAGATAGACAAGCATCATCTGATGCAGACTCTGACAAATGCGTCTTACAGAGTGGAGTTTCTACTTAGTTTCACAGCTGAAGACAGACAGAACACGAAAAGTGGGAAAAGGGATGAGAATGAAAATAAATGCATCTGCACAAAAGAAAGCACAGACAAGACGGAGGGAACGTGTACACAGCCCAGTATGCTGCACAAGTGAACGTAGAGAAGTGTGGAGGAGTGGAAGAAAAGGGTTCTTTAGACGCTACTACAGAAATAGCATAAGTAAAGCAAACGATAAGTGACAAACTGGTGGGATGTGGCTCAAAGTGTAACAGAGTACCTGTTGCCATCCTAAACTGATGACTTTCCAATAACAGCACATTCTAAAAAGTTTTACTGCTCTTATTCCACTAACAAGTCAACAACTGCAATTTTTTAATTATTAACACCGGTTTAACATTTATTGTTGTGGAATTCCCATTTTTCTTTTATAATGCAAAATGTATTATAATGTAAATGATATTAATATAAACAAGTAATTTGGGTTTGAGAATTCAACAGCACTGCTATAAGGAGACGTATTAAACCCTGGCAACCATTAATACCCAGTCCTATTATTACACTCTGTAGATTAAGTGTGCTGTCACTACACAGAGGTAATGTAACTCCACACTATGAATTGTTCAAATTCATGCAAAAAATATTCTCTTTGCATATTTCTATGAAACATAACACATTTGCATAAATCTATAAGAATCTGAAATAAAACCAGGAGCCTCCACTCCTCCACCCACAGCATATCGTCTCTGCGTTTATGGCTCTGCCATTGCCCCTGTTGCGTCACTTGTTTCGTTTGTGGATTTCCCATTCAAACTTTCCATTTAAATAAAAATAAACAATTGGAAAAAATCGTAATTATGACAAGCCGGTATGTAAATGCTTACAGCAGTCGTTGATACGGTTGACTAGTCTTTAAGGTTGTGTTCATATTACACGGAGGCGATCCGCAAGCTATGGTGCGCTTTTGGCAGGTATGATTCATCAATTATACCTGAATAATGAGCGGAGAAAAGAACAACACGAAGGGGAACACGGCACTGGGTTTGCATACCAGTCGAACTATACACGTCCAGAAGACAGAGATCGTGCTCGCTTTGAAAACTGACACAGTTTGCATGAAATAAGCTAGAAGTCTCACTTTCATGATTTTTGTCTTATGTTCTACATGTGCGCACACACACACACACACACACACACACTCCGAAACCACACCAGTTAAAGGACAAGGCACTAGTTGCTAACAAGCACGTATATTCAAATATCATCGATGCTAAAGAGAAATGTGAAAATGTGATTTGCTGAAAGTAGAGCAGCACATCAAGATGACATGGCTAGGTGACCAGGGGAAGAGTGAGAAAAAGGGGGTTTAAAGGCGAAGCTGGAAAAATTGTGGTTCTGACCCAGTGTTATTCATGAATAACTTTTAACAAAGGCTTTTAAAGTCAGCATTCTGATAAAACTGCTTTTACAATAGAAATGTCCAATTTCGTCCTTAAAAAAAAATCATGTCATGTAATGACACCCCCCATAATGACTGGTGGCATTAGAAGAAGCCACCAGTCATGAATGAAAAATGCATACAAACAAGGCACAGTTCATTCCCCTACGCACAAGAGGACCGAATCTGTAGCTTAGTCTTAGTTTTATCGTGAACGGCCTGTGTAGAAACTCACCCTGTTCGCTTGGTGATGGTGCCCAGAGTCATGGGCTGTTTAATCTGAGCCAGCGGCAGCACCACCGTCAAGCTCGGCAGAGGGGACAGCCGCGGATTCCCCATGTTGTTGTTGGTGAAGTTGTTATAGGACTCTTGATTGGTGAGTTTGGCTGAAAAAAAAAAAAACAAGAAAAAGAGATTTATTTAGAGATTTATTTAGGCTACTGAACTACTGTAGGACTTTTCTGTTACAAAAACCATACAATTTACACAAGAGCTTTGGAGTTTCTAGCAAAAGCATATCCAGCACACAACAATTTTTTTTAATTATTATTACACACTAATTCACACGCTTGGTGAAGAGGTGGGTCTTTACAGCCTGGGGAAGTTCATTTCACCACCAGGGTGCAGGACAGAGGAAAGGCCTTCCCCGGGTCTTGATGGACACATCAAATAGCAGCTTATATACATCCTACACTATCATACCTGAAAGTTGTATGGTCAAAGAAAAAAAAAATCCAGGGTGATTTAACACAGAGCCACAGGCATAAGAATGTATAGGCATGCTGAATTGGTTTTATGCATGTGCACAGATCTTAATATTGCTGCTCTGCATGTCCTGCATTCATCTGGGACGTTGAAGAAAAAAATGAACATGATGCAGGAGCATGGTGCAGTACTAACTTAAATACTGGAGCCAGTATAGCACAGACTACAGTACTGTGAAAAAGTATTTGCCCCCATTTTCAATTTCTTCTATTTTTGCTAAATTTAAATGATTCAAATCATCAAACTACTTTTAATATAATGATTCCATTTTTTTTTCTCCCTTTAACGGCTTGCTCCCATTCCTTGTGATCGCCGCATCTTATTCTGGTGCAGGTCTTTATGCTGGATGGCCTTCCTGTGTCTGTACTGCACCCCTCACTGGCTGGCTTGAGCAACTGGTTAAGGGCCTTGCTCAAGGGCCTAACACCGGTGAACCTTCTGATCGACAACCCAGAATCCTAACCTACAGATCTACCGTGGCCGGAGTCCAGAGACTAAAACTGGCCATGCTCTCAAGGTGGGAGGGGTAGCATACATTCTCTCCCGTGTCAACGGCAGCGACACTAGCCAATCACGGGCGTCTGTGAGCTCAGACATACAAAAGGTGGCCGGGAGCGTTCTTCAGAGCGTGCTGCATGAGCAGCAGCTGGAAAAGATGCAGTGATTGGTGTCATGTGTTCATCTCAGAGGAAGCACATGACCGCCTTCGCGCTCCTTGATTGGTAGCTGTCGTATGATATGGATGAAATCCTGATGGGTGGGAATTGGACGTGACCAAAGCAGCCAGCGATCAGGTTTGCAGTTTACAAACACAGGATTTTAAAATTGCCTGTTATTAAAAGCACAGCATTAAATATACAGAGCATATCAGTATAACAGTAGAAGATAATCTCAAATATTTGGACTGCATCCTACATCACATACTACCTCGTCATATATTAAATCAGCACACCAGTGGCGTCTATGCTATTTCAGCATATTAATTGGTGCATAAAATGTAGTTTAAGACACAAAGAATTCTCTTTGAAAGTGCATTACTCACCTTTTGCAAGTGTCACATTAATCCACATCCATGTTAAGATCAGCACAATAGGTTTCAAACAGTGGGGGGGGACAAAATTCCCAAATCTCACCTCTTTAATTTAACAATCACACGATATCTGCCTCTGTTGTGATTAAACAACACCCAAAGCACACACATGCATCTCTTATACCAACTCTTCAGTGTCCAGCACAGGCCTGATTAAGGGTAACTGGCTCAAGATGCTATACTAGAGAGGCCAGCGTTAATCAAGCGCAATCACCAGCCATGCTTAAATTACCCCCACTTGTCAAACAACCCCCACACAAAGAGGAAACCTACACAAAGCCTGTGACATACAATCATATACTAAAAGCAATTTCACCCTTTAAAAAGGTCCCTTTGTGGAGTCGAGCAGATTTCAACGATTCTCTTGAAGTGAGAATCTAAAAAAAAAACAAAAGCAGAAGACGACGGCAGTACAGGTTTGAAGCAAAGCTAAGCACACAGGCCTGTTGAGCATATGGAGCTGATCAGACACGGCGGTCCATCCTGCTGCACCTCCACCGAACACCGAGCTGCACATCAGCTGCACCATTAACATCATTATGGTCTGCCAAGATACACCAGAGAATTTTCATTAATATAAAGAACACACCTGTTTTCTACAGGCCTCGGCAAGCAGTGTATTTACTGCAGGTTTATATAAAAGATTCACAGCCGATTCAAACGCTTTAACCCTCAGGCTAGGAAAGAAATGAAGTGCGATAATGAAGTAGCGTTAGGCTTGTTTACTTCAGTAGTGCAGGGTGTAAAGCAAATGCTAATGAACCCTAAAGATCAGTGTCTTAAAATGTAACTCACTTGTTGCTCAGTACTTTTACTAACAAGAAATGTTTTCATTGTTATTTTTTAGAATCTACTACCATAAGTAAACAATACAGCTACCCTTATATAATCAGAACATTTTTGTCATACAGAAATGGCAAACATTAAGCTTGTATTCAACTGTAAGACAATTCATGCACTGACTTTAATTCTCAGAAAATTGAATGTAAACTCAAACAACAGCAAAAAGAGTTTCACTACAATTTTAAATCAATGTTGTACAGTACAAAAAAACTATTTTGACGCATAAAAATAATAAACCGATAAACTTTTTTCAAGGCAGCGTCAGTTTTATTGCTGTTGTTTTATTTAAATATTAATATAAGTTTGAAGCACTGTCTTGTTTAAAGCACTGTCAATGATTAATGTGAAGATTAATTAGCTAAGTCCTTATAGATAGTGCCTGAAAGAAATGTCATAGCGTTAACTTGCAGAAATGTGGATTCTTTTAACAGCTCATCTTGTGTCTTATATTTTTATTCTGTACACTTATCCAAAAATTCCCACTAACACACGATAGAAGTCGAACAGCTGAACCTGGAAACTGAATGCGAGCTATCAAAGATGGTGTAGCTGTGATCTGTAGTCCATTCTACGTGTGTGTGTGTGTGTGTGTGTGTATGAGAGAGAGAGAGAGAGAGAGAGAGAGAGAGAACAAAAGCCACAAAAACATACATCCTATAGAATAAATATATCACTTAATCCCTAAAGAAGTGTTTTTCTTACTCCATTACGTTTCCTTCACACTGCTACATTTTCAGACCATCTCGGTAATCGCATAGAACTTCGGGTTACATACGGAGCAAAAGCCCTCAATGGAAAAATTCTAAAACACAAAACCTGATTATCTGGGAGTGAAAGCACTGGGAACAGCCATGCAGCAGTGTTTTAGAGGGGTTTTAGATCATTACCCAGACTCTCTGTGTTTCACTAATGCCCAGAAACGCTGGCTTTGTGCTTACCCAAGAGCGGCTATTTAGGGCTCATGGCCCTCAATAAAGGCAGGCTTTTGCTGGAGACATTACACAAACCCCCGCCCTATTCCACGCAGTGCCTGGCTCTCAAGGGCCCTTCACATTTCAAAACCACTACACCCCAAACGCAGCTACCTTTTGTACGCAAGAGCAGCAGAAAAGAAAAGGAATTTGAACAGGAAGCAGCCTGAAAACCCATAATGGTGCTTCTGACAGACAAAGACGAGGAGAAGGGGAAAGGAAAAATCTTAATGAATTTAGCATCTTTCCAAGAAGACATACTCTGCCCTTGTATTACCTTTCCCCTCCATCATTTTAACGTCTGCCTACAACACAAAGAAGGGGCAGCTACATTCACAGCAGGTTTACAGCACTATAATCACGAGCGCACATCTCCCAAGCGCACCCAAGACCGAGTCGTGGATGCAAAGTAGATGGAAACACCAGCGCAGCCTGCTGGACCCAAAGTCTTAGAAGTGGCACGTCTAGGTGTGTAAGGTGCCTGATCACTCCAAGCCATGCCGTCATTTGATTAATGACTTATGCGCGAGAGCTTGCGCACTCATACGTGACAGGCCGATGGAAAGAAGATCCATCAATGCAAATCCACAGCCGTTGCAGGCCTCACTCCAGCAGACAGCTTGGGTCATGCCGACACCTGACCCCCCAGGATCCTGCCTCCTCTCGCTCATTTGCATTTTCTTCTAATGGCAGAGACTTGCCGGCCCTGTCACTGATATCTTGTTTTTCTCTCCCAAGCTGTTCTATTTGCATCAGGGAAAGTGATGATCATGCTTTCGCTCCTGAAAAGAACCTTTAACAACCCACACATACCATCTACTCTTGCCTAATAAGCATATAAAGCTGTTCCGTATTAATATGAAAAGCACGCGCTGGGAAATTACGACGCACGGTCATATGATATACTGTGTTTCAGCGGGTTTAAATATTAAACACTGAGAAATAGCATAGGATTTGAGACTGCAAAGAAGTGCCTCATATAAAGCCCTGCTCCTGCTATGGGAATACTTCAATACATATACCAGTTCCCCATTCTCGTCCCCCTCCTCAAATCCAAGTTTCACGGACATGCTTTGGATGAAGTGTGCAGCACAGGGGAGGCGGGGACTGAAGAAAAGAGGCAGGGAGAAGACGAGAGGAAGAGGAACAATGGCTGTTCTGCTAAAGGGAAAGCGCTGTCAAGTCTGGCTGTTCCAATTCCCAGAACTATCATTATTAAAATACTCACTTCCAGGAGGAAAAAAAAAAACAAAACTGGAGACCAGAAAGTGCCGGATAAAAGCAATCCCAGTGGACAAAGTGAAAACAAATTAAAAGGACCATTATAAAACACAGATGCTGCAAAGAAAATAAACTTCACAAGATTTACTGTTTTCTGAGGAAATCAGACATTGGTGGAAAAGACATCAGCACTGACTCCTGGGTAATGGTGAACGAGAGCCAAGGTTGCCTCAGCTTCTTCTTCTTCTTCTTCTTTTTTTAAAACTGTATCTGCTGGGCTACTATTTTCGAGCTCACGGTGGAGTCGAGCCAGCATCTGCAAACGTGGCAAGCTGCCATCTGCTGAATGGATGTTAGGGACAGCGAGCTTTGACAGCACATTTTATTGACAGCAAGTGTAATATTCTGTAAAATGTCCTGAATATTAGGACATATTGCTGTAGCGTAACTGCTTTTACAAGAGAGACGGGATACTTGATTCTGCATTTATAAGGTAAAGGAGCCGGTTTGGTTTATGTTTTTATGTTACCTAACAGCTATACTTGCACACTTCTCCATAAGGCCAAGATATAGAAATAATACCAGATTTTAAAAAATTCATCATATAGCTTTAATAATTTAGTGTTTAGTGTCACGGTACAAACAAAACTGCGGACCCGCTGACATGAGCCCAAGTCATACAAAATTAAGGTATTTAAATGGAACGTAATTAATATTACTTAGAATAACTACACAGGCATCTTTAATAAATAACTGATTAAGCGACTCGTACTAAATACGTACAGATGCCTACAAATACAATTTCAATAAGTTATACAACATGTCTGCACTTATAGCTCATCAGCAAGCACCTTAGTGACACTGGGAATCCGTACTCATCAGGGGCTCAGATGACACTATTACTAGAACCATATGTGGAAATGTTTGTTTGGGGAGAGTTGTGCTTTTGCGAAAGACAGGGTGTGTGTGCGTGTGTGTGAAGTCATCTTCAGTGCACACTGCATCTTTCACCTCCGATGAGCCCAGTGAGCAAATGGGGTATGAGCGGATGAACAGGAAGGCATCCAGAGACTCAATCAATGGACCTCAGCATGTGGCTCTGATCATGACACAGTAATCTGATCATGTCAATTTACTTATGTGTAAGCGGGGAGCATATCGGGCCCTCCAAGTCATGAAGGCTCCAATGACAAAAGGCCATTTTGGACGTATTCAAGCTAAACCACAGTAGGCTTTTGATCTGCAAAGAGCACACCGCCTTGAAGATGTAGAAATATCCTTAGCTGTCGATGCACCGATGCGCCGGGGTTCTGGTTAATGATACATGGTTCATGATACATTATATAAAACAGGCAGCTAAAGTTATAGAACCCATAAATTGAGCAAGTGCAATTTCTAACACGTACATACAGAAATAAACAAAAATATACATGTACATTATAAGTACTTCTATTACTGAACAACTACACACATACCCCCCCCCCCCACACACATATAT
>JAOUQY010000051.1:15784119-15803358 GCA_028566355.1 Doras micropoeus
ATATATATATATATATATATATATATATGATAAATATGACACTGTGAGGATATTTAGCCTGTCCCATAAACAACAGTGCTCTTTTACACAACGTTAAAACCTATCCGTTACTTTTTTGGGTACTCAAGGTCAAGGCTAGGCATTGCATTATTTTGTGCGAGTGAGCATGTGCACATTCTTCATGTACTTCCATGTTACTGCATAAAGAAGGAACACACTTTTACTCCACACCTCTCGAGAATATTAATCATTTATTGTTCACCCAAATCTCTAGGTTATGGTGACTAATGTTTGGGATGAATTAGTTATGTGAGGAGAGGCTTTGTGCTCTAGTAATCCATAGCAGTGTGTATAAATGTGCATGTGTGGGAGAGACAGGGCTGCCGGTTTCTCTACAGTCCTCAGCCGAGGTAACAACATGACCCACACTGATGGGATCTGCACCGGATCTACAGCATCAAGCAAACCTCTGCATTGTGACTCATCCTTTCCAGCATGTTGGCCCTCGCAAAGGTTGCAGGGCTCGACGGTGGCTCTTCTAGCTTTGTTCAGAATGTAAACGTATAAAAGATACCGTGTTAAAACATAGCTGCACTCTTGTACATGCATAAGAAAGAATGAAGGGAAACAAAAAAACAAGCCAAGGTGGAGGTGAATGTTTCTTCTACTAAAATGTCATGCTATCAGTGTCTAGGTAAAGGACAAGGTTTGCATATGCAAAAGGATGCCATAAATATTTTCTACCGTGCAGATTTCTAGTGCATTTTAATACTTCATAACATTTAAACACAGATAGCTTATCCAGAGCTAGGTGACAGACAATACCTACTGGACCTACAGCTACATTACCTTTAACAAGAACACTACCAATAAAGCATGCAGTCAAATCAGTGGCACAAACAGGTCGGAAACAGGCAGAGGAGAAGGGAGCCATATAGATGAAGGATAAAAGAATGGTAGAATAATGCCATATACTGAAGAGAGCATGAGAAAATGAACTCAAGATAAACAAAAGATTCGGAAAGCAGATGAAAAGGCTGAAAGTATAAGAATATGTAAACAGTCATAAAATCAAGGAAATTAATGATGAATGATTAAAACTTGAGCAAACGAAAAACAAGAAACTGGCAGAGGGTCATTGTGTGAAGGTGTGGTGGAGATGGGGGTGTTGGGGGGGCTGTGATGGGGGTATGGGTCAGACAAACCTTCTAGTGGTGTAGGAGCTGGACAGAGTGTCTAGAGAGTCAGTCTCAGACTCCCAGACTCTGGCTTTCAGCTGGCTCAAACCAAGCAAGAGAGAAACAGCAGACCAGCAGGTCAACGCCTATTAAACACTAGCAAGGTTTCAGCTCCTACATTTCAGCCTATAAATGAACCTTGCATGCAATTTTCCGGAAGATTTGTGCATTTTTGTGGTGTCCCCAAGCATCTCTGCATGACCACCAATATCCTGTTGACCAGCCTGACTGCCCAAAGGAATGAGTCACATGAATGTTTTCTAACATGAAGAAGTGGCACTCTGATTTAGCAGAGAGTTCTCTGTGCAGGATAGTTTAGTGGTACGACAGACAAAGTTACCTAATACTAAGTTGTTAATCCATTAAATAAAAGATGATAAAGGGAACTCCTTCAGAGCGATTCCATGACTGGGGTGACATTTGTATTCCACTGATATTATATGCAAAGAAAACATAAAAGACATTTACAAATCATAGCTAAAATGTCGCCTATGTGCGCATATATATATGTATATATATATATAAACAGCATTTTGCCTGTCCAGCCCACAACTACACTGAAAAATCTGTTGATTACTGCATTAATGTGTGAATCTGTTTAATATCTCATGCCTGAAGCATCCTTTACCATGAGTCATCCGTTATACGTTACGAAACGTTCACTGCAGCCCCTCTCGACCCTGTTACGCATTCATTCCTGTGAAATACGGAATGAGGTTCCATCACTGAAGATAAGGGAAAGAACAAAAATAAGCTCTCTGGTTCTGTTACTACTTCACCACTACTAATAAACCCTGTTGTTCGTTTGAGAACCAAATGCAATCATTGTCAGGAAGGAAAACTCATACAGTTGTCTAAGATGCACTGATGCTTTTGAATGGTTGAATGGGTGTATTCGAGGGCTGGGCCAGATGATCAAATAAGATCAAATCTGCTACATGATGTCACAGTATTCTTTTCTGAGATATTGTCTATATTGTGATGTTTCTCATGATAGTTAATTAAATCGCTGTTCTTTGTTAGTGCAGCGCTTGTATTTTTCCGCCAGTGTGATCATACGTATTGTGTATCCTATATAAATGACTTTAAGCACTGCATTAGGAGATTTTTGCCGTATCTTCAGCTCAGACTGTTTCAATAGCTTCGCTCCTGAAAATGAAATTCTAAAAAAGGCTAAATGGCACCTCAATCATGGAATCACTTTTAAAGAATAGTTCTTAAAACGTAGTTCTTCACACTGCATTCTTTGCTCAGCCTCCATACATGTGAACCAATGAAAAATGTCAAGTATTTCAGAAAAGCGTAAACATTACCTGATCAATCGGGTGACTGTTTTTTTTTTTTTTGCATAAATCACCTGACCAATCAGGCTGCAACTCAGAAAGCAAGTGAAAAACAAGAAGTAGGGCAAAAGCTCTATCATTTTGACTTGTTATTTCATTTTTTTCTCTCAAATTTCTAATAAATCTTCATTAGAATTAATAATAATGATTGTAATATCCATAGCTAAATTGTTAATTGGGAAAAACTCATTGGTAACATGGTTACTCGTTGTCATGGTTACAGGCTATAAATCCACTTTTCACGATCATCCAGAGATTCTGAGTTCAAATCCCAATGATGCCATAGCCATCCATGACCAGGAGCCCAAGAGAGCAAAACTGGCCATGCTCTCAGGGAGCGGTGTGACAAGCTCTCCCTTATCAATCACTATGACACTAGGACACTTATAGTTATATAAATGTTAGAGAATTTTTTTCCAAATACGAATCTATATAATGGCATAGACATTTGCCTTAATAAGCCTGCTGAGAAGTTCTATTATTCCACCGTAAGCGTATTATCAAGTCCGACTCAGCTGGAGCCATCTACTGAGTGTTCATAGCTAAGTTAGCTCTGGTACTGAGTGACTGGCTTTTAACAAACAGCCCACACAAATGCATCTCGCCTTGCACCTAGCAGTAAATGTATGCACAGCAGGGGTGTATAAATTCATCCTGGCACTAAGATCGGCTGGGTAATAGATGATGAAGTCCCGTGAAAAGGTCATTGTTAAATGTCAGCACTCTGTCTCAATGGCTTTCTGGCTTCTGACACAGTGCAGCCATGGAGAGAGTGTGTTCCCCATCAGCTTCCGACAGGAGCAGAGAGAGGCAGTCTGCTATCACACCCTGCCTAGTGCACTACTACCACACTTCCTGTCCCTGCCATAAAACACTGAGAGAATGTGCCAGATTGGAACCTACAATCTAATGGAGGAAAATAGACCAATACAGTCCAGTCTGTCATACAGGCAAGACTCTGAAAACTACCCCGAACACACCAGAGTTAGCTCTAACTGAGATATTCATTTCTCATGAGAGTCTCATTTAATGATTACTGCGTTCTCTGAACAAGGCTGCTGCATTTCACGCCCATAAATGGAAAAGAGATGCAAAGTGCAAGTGTGGGTTTTTTTTGCAGGCTTAGTTGCTTTAGCAGGGCACTAATCAGAATCAGACACGTCTGATTGAGTGGAGAGGCATGACTGATTGGCTCACGCTCTGTCGACTGAGCTTCGGCAGACCCAGCACACAGCCACTTTTACGCCTGTCTACGAATTACACCGAGCTGGATGGCTGGCTGCTCAAGAGCAGGTGTCGGTGGAGTGCACTCGAGTGTGTGCTTCTTGTGTGTATGTGAGAAAGTGTATAAAAGTGTGAGAGTGTGTGTATAACAGAAAGAATGTGTGTGTCTGTGTGTGTGTGTGTGTGTGTGTGTGTGTGAGTGCTGGATGAATAACAGGGACACATCAAACTGGCACTCAGACCCCACTTTCTGACAGCCAATTAGACAAGGCCATCACATCCTGCCGTGGTAAAGGCCAGTCACTGCAGTAAAGGCCAGGGAAGAGAGCACTAGCAGCTCCCACCTTCCCTCCGTTTATTTATTTAAGCATCCCCGCATCAAACAGACAAAGTCAAATTGATTGATTAAGCTATCTGGCTGCTGGATCGATAGCCGTAGTTGGAGGAGGACAGCCAAGAAACTGCTAAATGTGCAGCCTCAATAATTCTGGTCAGCCTGGATCAAAGGCGATTCGAGGAAGCCAGTTATGGCCAGGAGTGATTAAGCGTGGATGAACTCACTAAAAAACCATGAGAAATGAAGATACTCAGTCACACAGTCTGTGTTCGATGGGAATGTGTGGTGTTAGGAAAACACTCCATCTACAGCAAATTACAGAAAACTGAGAAAGCAGAGGTCAACCCTAGTCTGTGACCTACGACCAGCTTCACCAGTACAAATAACACATAAAGCCGCAGTCACACTCAAACATTGTTACTTTGTATCTCGTTCATAAGTCCCTCATTTGGTGGGTTGTGATATTGGGGGCAGAATTAGGAAACATTATGTTTTCTAGCTTCATAAATGCAAATCATCTTCATCTTCTTGGCCGCTTATTCCTTTTCAGGGTCACGGGAGAGCCGGTGCCTAGCCGGCCACGTAGGGCGCAGGCAGGAACAACCCTAGACAGGGCGCCAATCCTAAATGCAAATCAACTTTTCTAATTAATTTAGGCATCATATACATATGGTTATATGACATATTTTCTATATAATATCTATAAACAGCAAAAACACACAAGTTATACTATACAATCCAGCCTCCTGGCCGACTGCACCTAGTCAGGGTTGCACTGGATCCAGAGCCAATCCTGGGAACACTGTGTGCAAGGAAGGACTACATCCTGGATGGAAGGGCACCATGCACACACTCACACAGGCATGTTTTTGGACAGTGGAAGGAAACTAGAGAACCCAGAGGAAACCTACACAGACAGGGTGAGAACGTGCAGAAGGCCACACAGACAGTAGCCCGAGCTCAGAATCAAACCTAGGGAAATATTCTGCATCCCTGCTTACTGCTAAAAATAGCAAGTTTCTCACTTTTTAATGTTGTGCACTGAAACAGGTCAAGACGTGATGTCAAGTTGTGTCAAGCTGCACTTAATTCACACATGAAACTGACTCACCCAAAAAGTCTGCACCCCGAAAGCACTAATCTCAGCAAATCTGGTTTAATTTAAGTACGCTTTATAAATTACGCTGACGTAACAGTAATGCGACTGGGCCTTAAGGCAAAACTGGTCTCAGGTCAGTTGTTAGAAGCTGAACTCTACTAATCAGAACTACTGTAGGTTAGGAGATGTGGAGGATAAAGCAAGGGCTTAGAAAATCCCTTCTCTTAACTCCAGAGTCCTGATGCTTTTTCTAAATAAATTGTGTGAACGTGTGAGAGAGGACAGAGGCGGCTAGAGTTAAGAGCAGCATGGTGAGAGCGGCCAGCACACAGATATATGGCCAGAGCGTTTACCTGGCCCTGTGCTGTGCGGATATGCTGCGTAGCCGCCTCTTCCACGGGCCCCCCTACCTGAACCACGCGCTGCTGCCACTGCTGCCGCTGCCATTGGACCGTACGCCGCCGCGGGAAAGCCTGCAGGACAACAACAGAGAGCGGTTAACGCGGGCCAAGAAGAGGGCAGAAAGTTGACAGAAGAAAAGAAGGAATGAAAAATAAGTATTAGGCTGAGCTATAAAAAAGTGAAGACAAATAAGGTAAGTGTAATCCAGCTATACCTCAATTCATTGTCACAAACTCTATCTTGTTCCAGTGTGATTTGCTGCCTGTGGGTATTGTAGATTCTGTCTCAGGAGCGGCGCTTAATATATTCAGAAAGCTACAGTGACGCTAGTGCACTCTCAAGCATTTCTGCATGAATAGCCATGTCTTCATTCCATGCTTATCTCCTGAGAGCACACCCCAGCAAGGCCACAAACGCAGATGAGCCTTTTAGATATGATGGCTTGCTTATATGGCCATTTTACTGCAACACATTATTTTTCAAAGGCTTTCCAATCTGGTTAAATGCATGAAACCAATGTGCTTCTGTCAGGCATTAAGAGAGGAAAAATTGCAGCACAGAGTCATCAAAGGGTTAAGTGCCAGATCTATAATCTAACTATAGCAGGTGAACATCTTTCTGCAAAATCAATAATATGCTCAACAAATGGTTACATTTACCTTTTGTATCATTTTGCACTGGTTTTGTAGCTCTAAAAGAATTATGAAATGCTTGTTCAGTCGATACTTAATACTCTAAATCAAGGCCATAAGACAGTATTATTAATAGAAGTGATATTACACTCTCTATAGCCGGGCACAAAACCTTGTCATAACAGAGGCGGGGGAGAGAAAGAGCAGCAGATGCTTCTGGGCTTCTAACAGCCACTTGTGTTACTAAACACCAAAGAAATCTGTCCAGAGCAGAACCATAATAGGCTGAAGTCAAACCATGACCAACACTGGCGGGACAACAGTGACATGCAGGCGGCTAAACAGTCAAAACACTTTGTAGTCCCCTTAAGTCACTTATCTCTCTGGCACTGTCCGTGTCAGGGTGGGGTAATGCTTGCGAGACGGAAATCTTTCTTTGTCGCTGGTCATAGAGGTTTATGCTTTGGAACTCAATCAATCAGGGGGTTACTTTGGTCTCCAGGCTGCATGAGTAGCAGCTATAGCCGTGGTGGGCATGGGGTGCTGAACAGAAGGGTGATTTGTGAGGAGGCCCAGGCAAGACTGGCTCCATCTCCTCCCTGTTTTACTAGCTCTCTCTGCTGTTATTAGCAGATTAGGTATCTGGGATTAATTGCTTGCTTCCAAGTGCTATTTAATTCACTTTAGGCATCTGTGATGCACAGGAAGGGCTAACATGTGGTTGATGGAATAGTTTTACTCCACCGAAGGCCAAGGGCAAGTGTCACTTTCCCATCACGTAACACTACCCATAAAAGATGGACTAGTTTTTCTTTTGGTTCTCAAGAACTACTAATAAACACAGTTAGTAAAATACTATTAAAAATGTAAAAATAAAACCAAGCCTAAGTCTAAACTTTACAGTTTGCCAGTATAGTCTCCTTACTGAGCTCGATCACAAGACAGTGAGTTTGACCACAAGACAGGGAGTTTGTGCCAATGCTTTCACATCCTTAGTGAAAATGCAGAGAAGTTGGAGTAACTTTACCAGATGACAGTAAAATTAGGGATCTGCCTAATTTTAATATTCAAATATCTGTAAGAGCTAATGAACGGATGTTCAGTGAAGCGTCAGAAGAGGGGAAAAACATATTTAATGTGGCGTAATCAAGATTCATTTTTCCACTGCAATTAAACATTCCTCCTGTCAGTGGTGGCGCACGTGTTTATGAGTGTGACAGACGTAATATAGAGAAATAACGAGCGGAAATATTAAAGGCACGGCAAAAGACGTAACTGAAAGAAAGTTCTGCTGTAACTGCACTCTGGCATCGAATTTCATGAAAGCTCTACCTGTTGCAGAGTTTAAGAGTGAAAATCTCATTGGATTAACAAAAGCAATAATAAAATCACACAGTAATGCATGTTTATAACTAGACATACTGCATAGTGGAGTGTAATATGACCGCTGTATAAAGTGAGAGAAAGAGCAAGAACGAAGGGAAATAAAGCAGCAAGCAGTGGCCCAAGTGGCAAAAAGATGAATAATGTGATTGAAAGAGGACCATCTGAATTTTGGATATGTTATGTTAGGATTTAAAGACAAAATGTATTTTGAAGATAGACCAAGCCATGTCAGAAGAATAGAAATGAAACAAGTTGTTGCTGTGGATATGTCTTATGTCTGATACATTTAAAGCTGGGTAACTGGGTTCTATTTGCCTTTATGAATGAGACTACAGCATTTGATTAAGATGGGCCATTCACACAGGCATGTATTATCTGCTGAATTGCTCAGTTTAATTGGCCATTGGTGGACATTTTATTGAGTGAGCCAATGTGAACTTTAGTAGATGTGAGCAAATGTAGCAAAGTATAAGCATAGCAAATTTCAAAACCCTTGCTTAAGCAGTTCTTGAGACATGTGAGAAAAGTGTCAATTGCAGCAGCTCATATGGATCAAATTTCATAAAATTTGGTGTGAAGCTAATGAATTTTGTAGTGATGCAGGTTGTGAAATTTCATTAAGTTTGAGCCTTTATATCACAAGATATTGGCTAGTGAACTGCTAGATTTTGGTTGAACATTATTCAATAGGTGGAACTACTCCACAAATGAATCTCAATGAGCTACGGCAATGTGCTTCCTAGAGGCCAACTTCATAATTTCTGGCAAAACTGTTTTGCCCAAAAGTGCTATGAGCCTATTCCACTTCACACTTCTAACTTTCCAACAATGACAGAATGCAGCTCTCTGTAGCAAAATAGAGCCAGACATAGAATTTCTTTTGCATATTTTTGTAACTGACTTAATGAGGAAGTAGGGCACAACGAGCACCCAAACAGAGATTTCACTATGCGAAATGTGGAGCCTCAAATGTTTTTAAGTGAGTATACTTCCCTACTTAAAATACCACAAACACACAAGCAACATAGGTTCTGTGGCAGAATCTTAAATGGTCTCACTAGTTAGGATATACAGCACCATTATGCCATAGCTATACAGTAGGGGTATAAAGAAAATGATTTCAAATAGGAAAATCAGTCTAACAGTCACAAGCTGCACTGGTGCTCGACTGAATCATACTCATACTGGACCAGTAGTGAATTATATTGAATCATTACTTGTTTAGCTGTATCTTTGTTCTATTGTATCATATACTATGTATCAAGATGCATATTGTATCATCTGAAGGGAGATTCACACCACTAAGCCACCATCTGTGATTTGGCCTACCTTAGAGTTTGGGAAATCAATGGCTTCCAGTATTTTTAGCTTCATCCATATGTCTTGGCTTAACTCACATGACACTTGGGTAAAAAGCATAATCTAATTCAGGCATAGCACAGTTACAGCATGGCTCATGTGATGGTGGAAACAGCAAAAAAAAAAATGTAGGATACCGGTTCATTCGCAAAGCTGAGTCTAGCCGAGCTATAACATCTGGTGGAAAAGCTCTATATAATTCTTTTTCTGCCACACTTGTGGATTCAGACTGCCTGCCTGACCACTTCTCTGCTGCTCACAAGCTATCTAGCAGAATAAATACAAGACTAACGTAATAATAATATCCGAATATCCGGCGTATGCGCATGATATGGGCTTCAAAGAGACAAAAAGCATTCAGGCACCTAAATCTGGCATGTTCAAACATTATAATTATATATTATCATTTCAGTGAACAATGAAAGACAGTCATTCAAATTCTTTGTCAAAGTCATCATTAAAATATAAATATAATTATACAGCAGGGCTCTAATTAAAACACACATCTTCAGCTGCAGTGGCCTGTTCATGATTGAGAGCCAATAGACAATAAGCGGCTGACACTGGCAGATGGTTGGGTTCAGATAGAGAAATTGTAATTAGCCTTGTCTCTTATGGGTTGCCTCCTATTCTTCAACACAGACACCCCTCCAACACCCTGATATAAGTAGCCTTAATGACCTTTAATGTGCTGCTGATGTCTAATCAAAGCCGATTTTGGAACAGGATTAGCAGTTAAACAGAACAGTGGAGCTCACTTACTGCATGCGTTAAAGCTACAGACACTGCCTTCTTGTACATTAAGCTTTGTGCAAATAGTCTGCAATAGTTTCCTGGCTCTATTTGTCAACTTGATCTGTGTTTTTTTTTTTTTTTTTTACAGAAGACTTTTATATTTCAGGTTGAACCATTACAAGGAAAAGCTTCAGGCAAAAATTGTTATCAATCTATAAACATAAAATAAAAAACATTAAGACATCAGTGCTCAAAATAATATATGTGGCCATCTATAAAAAAGTCAGGTCTTGATGTTCAAATGATGGATTCTCAAAATGACACTGTGAACCGGTACACCAAATGAAAGCAGACCATTAAATACAGAAGTTTGCATAGGCATTCACCTCCTCGAACTTTTCCACATTTTGTAATGTTCCAAACTTTTCTTGCACAACTCTTTCAGAGTTACCGCTGGCCTATTTGTTGCTTTTCTGACCTTTTACCTGGTTACTGACTGTGGTGGACAGCCTCCTCTTGGCAGAGTTGAGGATGCACCATACTGTATCTTTCCATTTTTTTATAAAAACATAATGTGCTCTGAGACATGTTCAAGCTTATAACCAAACCATGATTGATCCTTTTTCAGAATTTTGCCTCAGACATGTTTTGATTCCTCATTGGTCTTCATGATGATATTTGTTTTCATATGTGCTCTAATATTTCTGTGGCCTTCCCTGAACAGGTCATGAGATCATGATACATTTCAACTGCACACTGTTCGACATTCAACTAATTATGCAACTTCTGTTGGCAACTGGTTGAACACGGGGATGACTATTTAAGCAATCACCACTTTTACATTTTATTTACAACCCCAATTCCAATGAAGTTGGGACGTTGTGTAAAACATAATGGGTGTTGTTGATATATGGTTTTTGCTTTGCATGGTAAAGTTTTAACTTGCACTTGTAGATGGAGAGTAGAACTGTGTTCACTGACAATGGTTTTCTGAATTGTTCCTGAGCCCATGTGGTAATATCCGTTACAGAACGATGTCGATTTTTAATGCAGTGCCGTCTGAGGGATCGAAGGTCACGGGCATTCAATGTTGGTTTTCGGCCTTGCCGCTTACTTGCAGAGATTTCTCCAGATTCTCTGAATCTTTTGGTGATATTATGGACTGTAGATGATGAAATCCCTACATTTCTTACGATTGCACATTGGGGAACATTGTTCTGTAACTGTTGGACTATTTGCTCATGCAGTTGTTCACAAAGTGGTGAACCTCGCCCTGTCCTTGCTTGTGAAAGGCTGAGCCTTTCGGGGATGCTCCCTTTATACCCAATCATGACACTCACCGGTTTCCAATTAACCTGTTCACCTGTGGAATGTTCCAAACAGGTGTTTTTGAGCATTCCTCAACTTTTGTTGCCCCTGTCCCAACTGTTTTGGAACGTGTTGCAGACATCAAATTCAAAATTCAAAAAAGTGAATATTTGCAAAAAAAAAAAACCCCAATAAAGTTTATCCGTTTGAACATTAAATATCTTGTCTATGTAGTGTATTCAATTGAATATGGGTTGAAAGGGATTTGCAAATCATAGTATTCTGTTTTATGTTTTACACAACGTCCCAACTTCATTGGAATTGGCGTTGTACTTGTCTATAATTTTGCAAACTAAATTGATTTCCTCCCACTGATTTCCTACAAAGTCTGTAGATTCATGACATGAGTTAAGCAAGGTTGTAAATTCATTTCAGGTTGTAACACTACAAACATTTTAGGCCATAATAGTGAAATCTTTAAATTAAGGCTGTAAGCATCTTTTCTCCAGAATGAGCAGATTACTCCAGATTGCATTATACAGAGAAAAAGCCTCGCAGTTTCTACCCAGCTGAATACAGCCTTTATTCAGACTCGTGCCACGTGTGCACATTTGATATTTATGAAGTCTCTCGCCTGCAATATTCTTTTCACACTAACACATCCTATTACCATTTAATCTCCTGAGCAGAAATATGTGTGGGATGCACTATAACATTACAATATATTTTAGTTTAGTTAATTAGTTAACACAGTCTATCCTGATTTAAGTCTAATGGTCTTTACTTATTTACAGTTTATATTTTACTGCGCAGTAAAATGAATTGTAATTAGCCTCGCCAATTGCCGTCAGAGGTGACCAAAGCACCATAAGCCTTGCTGTACTGCAACAGCTAAATCTTGCTAATGAACATTTGCAATTTGCTGCTAATTTGTGATTTAATTTACTGTAATTTACAGTCAGCCACAGGTGAAGCCATAGGAGAAATCAATTTGGGAAAACTATTATCAGAAGATTAGTTCTTCATATTTTATTAATAAACAGCATTATTTCCAAAATAAGAATGTAATTGCAGCCTTTTGATTGATAGATATTTAATAGAAGTATAGAAAGCACACTGTGTTGAAAGAATCATTTTTGTCATGTAGTGATTAACCATGTCAATTATACAAATTTGGTGGTGGGAGAATTTTGTCTTACTTGCTAATATTGAATATTGAAACAGTACAACTTTTTTCCATGCAAAGCTCAGATTTCCTTTGTATTACAACTTGCACATTGAGGAAAATACTGCAAGACCCTCCGTCTAAAAACAGATTATAGATGAAGCTCAGGGGATTTTGGTTATCCATGGCCCAAGCTCCTCATTTCAGTTATCATTACTTATTTTTTAGATGCCTGGAGTCTCTTATTCTCAATCCTGTGCTGAAACAAAATAAGTTATAGTGAATAGTTTTGCTACATGTTTAAAGTGCTTCTCTAAAGAAATGTATGCAACAATCTTTGTTATCATCAGCATGCTTTAAAATAATGAAAATGGGATTCTTGACTAAACTCCTTTTTGAGGTAATCTAACTACCAATACAGAAAAGGAGGTGATTACTGAAAGTAAATAGCACAGGGAATTGCATAGAATCACAAAAACTGGTGGTTAGGGGAACAGCTTCTAACCAGACTCCTTCCCTGTAGCCTGAGCATAAGAAAAGATGTTTAAAATAGGCAGGGGTGGTTCAGTGGTTAAGGTGTTGGGTTACTGAATAGAAGGTTGGGGGTTCACGCCCCAGCAACACCAAGCTGCCACTGTTGGGCCCTTGAGCAAGGCCCTTAACCCTCAACTGCTCAGGTGTATAAAAATGAGATAAATGTAAGTCACTCTGGATAAGGGTGTCTGCCAAATGCCATAAATGTAAATGTAAATGTAAAATATAACTGCATCGGATGTCCAGTCTGTTATGGACCAGGGGTCAACGTCCTAGAGTCAAGTCCTAGAGTCCTAGAGACAAAAACGGTTAGATAGTTTTCCAGTCTCGCCACTTTATAAAAAGATTACCAAAATCTGCCCTTCCTTCACTTCTTTCTTTCATCATCAAGAGCATGACACTCATTTAGACACAAAAGCAGTTAGCAAGCATTATCCTAGTCACCTGCACACCTGCTGGGAGACTGATGATCACTCATGTGCTTTCTTCTCCAGAGAAAAGGCAAATACTGTCTTGACATTCAGAGAGAACACTCACTAGTGCCCTCTAGGCACAGAACAAGAAAGCAGGAAACTCAGGCATGACCTTGACAATTTAGTCTTGCACTCAGGTGAACACATTCCCAAACCTGCTCATCACTCGAAATAATTACACACAATTCATCCTAACACTATATCACAACAGGAAGGACTATCTCAGAGGAGATGAACACAGCCTCTCTGGCTCATGCAGCCAAGCAAGTGGAAGTTCAGTTAATTAGAAAAACAAGCTCTCGAGTTGTTCACACATTCATACAAGCGCTTTTCCCCACTGGGAAAGTTACATTCAGCTTTCATAATGAAACACAAGTCAAACGCTGACATATTCAACATCCCAAGAGGTATGTTACCTGAGCAGAAGAAGACCAGGTCTTACAGAAGGACAACCCTTTAAATCCCTCTTCTTCCACAATCTGCATCCAAGTGTGAACACATTTACACTTTCAGCTTGTTGATATGAACTTTCAGAAGAGCATATAGGTGGTGTGGGAAACTGTGGTACATCCAAAAGGAACAGAAAGTACAATGATGGGTACCTTCAACCAAAACCAACTCCACTAGAAGATAGTGAGAAATGATTAGGGAATCTCCAGCCACACTGCATGAGAAACTATGACTAGAGCCAAAACTATTTGTTTTTAAACATGCAACTACTTTTCATATCTCATCAAGGGATGATGTTACCATCACTGGGAACTGTACACGTAACAAGGCAATAGCTTTGTGGGGTAAGTTCACTTCCATCTACAGGAGGTGAAAAATCCTGAACAACCCCCAAACACTGAGTTACATGTCTATAGATTCAAGTTTACGCTTTACTATAATATAATATAATAATATTACTGTATCCATGCACAGTGAGGTGGGGGCATGTGATTATTACTAGGGTATCTCTGGGACCGTAATTCATTCCCTGCTGTTCAAAAGGACATGGCTGAGAAGTGACACTTCTGCAGGTTTTAGATATTATGTTATGTTAGATAACATTTAGTCATTGAGTTCTGAGCACAGTTAGAGGACGCATATATATACAATGATCATGTAACATACTAATTAATGATCATGAGCAAGTCGTGCTGCCAAAAGCCCTACAACAAGCGCTTATTATAAAACTCCAGATCACTAATCCCGCGGTCATCATCCGTAAACATTGCTTAAAAGACATATGTCTGGAAATCCTGTCCTCTCTGAAAACTACTTTAACTTGGCTAAGAACATTAATACATTAGACAAAATCTGGCCCGGTCATTTCTATCCTCTAACACCCTGTAACCCTGATCTCAGCTGTGATGATGTGCTCTGAATGGCTTGTCAGAGACTTCATGACCTCTTCATTACCTGACACCCTGGTCCCATTACAGTTTGCACGTCCTCCCCATTGACCAACCAATGACAGCATCACACACCTACTACACACAGCCCTGAGCCATCTGGACACCAGGAAGGGAAATTATGTTAGAATGCTACAGTTTTTTTTGGCTACAGTTCAGCATTTAACAATATAATCCCATTCAAACTCGCCACTCATTTTGAGGACCTGGGACTCAGCCCATCCCTGTGTCAATGGATCTCCAACTTTCTGGCAGGCAAACAACAAGCAGTACGGGTGGGCAGAGACGTCCAATACTCCTCCTCCTGTCCTGGTTTATGTAAATTCTATCTCTATGTCATGGACAGTAGTCATAATTATTTCACTGCATACCATACTGTGTATGATAGAGCATGCCCTAGCAACCCACATTAAGCTTTCCATTAGAAGCAGCTCTCATAGGACCTACGCATTACATTATAGTCAATATCATGCTTTACATCATAACCAGAAAAACACACCGAGTTCAGTTTGCAACACACTTCCATAATAGTTAAGAGAAACTAAAATCTGTCGCATACAAGACTGTGTCCAGTATAATGCTGCTTACATGCAGTGAGATGCACTGACAAACTGATACAAGATACCCGTGAATGTCTTTTTTTTTTTCTTTACAGTTTTTTACTAATATGAAACCACTTTTACATCATATTAGTCATGGCTATCTTAATCGAGATAGCATATCATATCATAATCGTTTTCTTACCTAGTTAATGATATAACTTTGTCTTTAAATAGTCAACTAGTGGAAACAGGACTCTGCAAATGTAATACCCGTCTTTCAGTAGTATTACTTTGCAAACAGGATCTCAGGCTTAGTAAATCAGATGCTAAATTAAGCAGTGTGGAACCAAAAATCCTTACTGAAGAAAAGCAATCTTTCCGTTGTAACTCCATTTACAATCATCATGTCATTGCCAGTGTAGCTAGCTGTAGGTCAAGCGGTCCCAAACGACGCACCGCATCCTCAATGTTCCTGTGTTAGGCTTCAGGGCCATCTGAGGACTATGTCAAGTAGACACCTGTGCAGTGGATCTAGCAAGCCCTAGGAAGAGATTAACTTCGTTGAATTGGGATTAATTAAGTGGGTTAATTAATAGACTACGCCAGCTCATTGTTTTGCATTTGTAGTGAAAGACACCACTCGGGAGAGGCTTGGCAGCATCCAATAAATTTCATGGGGCTTTTATTACTGAAGAGATAAAGCCAATATTTAGCTTTCCATTTTTCTCTGTTTTTTCCAGCCGGTTTGCCCTGTCAGTGGCTGTGCTCGGCTGGGCTGCTGTGGCCTGGAGAGAGAACAAGGACACATCTGTTCCACCCTGCAGCCCTGGAGGGGAAGCCGTCCTGGTCTGCCCTCCCTCTCTCTCTCTCTCTCTCTCTCTCTCTCTCTCTCTCTCTCCTCTCTCTCTCTCCTCTCTCTCTCTCAGCTTTTCTTGAACAGCCATTTCATCGGTTAAAGCTATGTGATAAATTCTACATTGCACTTCTAGGTGACTATATTCACATGGTAATTATGACATTACTAACTTGTGACTTGTTACTTTTAGTTTTTTTCCACCCAACTTTTTGATAACATTTCCAGGAGCGTTAGCTATTTGACCTGCTTTACACCAACTTTGAGAGCTGTTTTGTTAGATGAATTTGAGATCTTTAGAGGAATTACAGATCTTTTAAGAGATGGTCTAAAAATAAAGGTTGGGTGAGGAAGAAAGTGAAGAAGACAGAGTAGTTCAGAAATAGTCATCTGCAAACACAAATATAATTGTAAGAACTGAATGTACATCTTTTTTTTTTTTTTTACAACTGATGGAGAATGCTATTCATATTCTAACATCACAGATACTGATGATTCTGATAATATATAAATTTAGCTTTTAATATTTTAATATAATTTTTCACTTTTTCTGAATGCTTCCACTCTGAACCTAGCTTTCACTATTCATTATATTCATTATAAATTTAAATGACAACAACCAACAGATATTTTTAACGATCTATTGAGATTCTGTTGTTTGTGATTGTTTATATTGCATTTCATCAAAATTTACATTTTTCAATATATATTCTATTGTAATATTTATTATTTAATCAAATAATATGGTTTTATAATATAATATAATATAATATAATATAATATAATATAATATAATATAATATATAAAAATTCTATAAAACATATGTATCTGCATGCATATTTGTGTCTTAATACATGCCAGTGCAATACAATTTGTAGTGCTAATTTAGTGCTAACAGGATATGACATGCCTTTCCTTCAGGCATAATTAAAAAAAAAATGGATCATAATAAATTTCTATTAATGGATATACAGTATTTTTGGAATGTAATTGTTCTATTATTGTCTTACCCCATCTGTTGCTATGGACAATTTGTCAGTCCAATCTTCCACCGCTGACCAGAATTTATTTAGGAGTTGGACCATTTTCAGTACTGAAGTGAGACTAATATGGTTCTGTGTCCGGCACAGCAACGTTACTGGAGCTTTTCAGCATTGTGTATTCATAATCATATCTAGAAAACTCCTGATTCCAATGCAATTTGGGTCAAATCTGCTATTTCTTTTGGTTAGTAGCTCTTCCTTATCCATGCAGTGAGAACAAGGTGATAAAAATACTTAGGAAAGCCGACATGCCTGATACAACATCGTAACCTCCGCTAAGTTGCCACTTCCATGTTGGCGTCATTTCTGTACGAGAATGCTCAGGCTGTTTCCATTAACGAATAGAGAGGATGGAGAATGCAACAAAATGTATATAGCAACACATGGGATAGTCATTAATTTTATCCCTATTAAAAAATAGTTTAATATTCCGTCCTAAGCTGTGTAATACATCTGAAGAATGGTTTATTAAATATCAATTAAACATCATTTAAACACTTAAAAATTGTGATCTATGGTTTCCTTTTTTTCCAGGGACACTCAGAAAAAGCTTTACTGGTTGATTCATCTATTATGAAAGGCACTAGGAGAGAGATGGATTCAAAAAAGGCTACCTTTAAAGAGAAAGAAGGTGGCTAATATAAAGGAAGGCAGCACAATCTCAACAAACCATCTTTTCATCCAGCAAAAGAGAGGTGAGTCATTCCTCTCCAGCACAAGCCATTGACTTGGATTGCACTCAAGCAGGCCTTTCTGCCAAGCTATCAGAAACAAAAAAAGCTGCACCTGGGTGATGAGGATCCCCAATCCAAGAATGCAACAGTGCCATTCATGTGCTGTGAACTCAGCCATGTCAGAGCCTCATGTCTACATCTCCCCCTAATGAGCGTGCTGATAGTGAAAGCAACATGGAACATGCCACTGCGCTGCCCATCACATTTCAGCAGGCTTCAGCCCTGGGAATTACATGCGTGAGCACAGTGAGTTAATGATGACTGTAGGGGTTCGACTCCGCTGAGAACACGGGTCTGAATTCAACAGTTTGACATTCATCATGACGCTTGTGTGGTTAGGTCAATCACACATCCACTCATGTAATTCACACACTAAGCAAGCAGACAGTTCCTTGTAAGTTCCACGGGAAATGTAGAATCTAAGGATAATGAAAGCTGAATTACAATTCAGTGCAAAAGAGCAATCTACAATATACTTCTCAACTAGATGTAGTCTCAATCAGTACTGTCAGTTTACTCAGGCACACTCTCAAAGCAAAAAAAAAAATCTACCATATATCAGCAACACATACGAGCAGGATCTGATTAATAGCGCATTTCATAGATCCGTTTTTCAGAATGCATAAAGCATGACGAGAACTCATAGGTGTATCCATCATCCCATGGGAACAGCAGACTGTACAATCTCGGAGCGCCGCACTGTACACTGTGTCGCACAAACAACAGTGGGTCCTGATAATTAAGAGGATATACTGTGAATAATGAAACAAACAAAAAAGGATTATGCGCTTAGGCACACCTCAGAATTTACCTAAGGAACCTTGGGTATTTAATGAGAGAGGCATTGTGCATTTAATGAGATACAATTTATGTAAGGATGGATAAGGGGCAAGGTTATGGAAGAAAGTGAAGAAGAAAACCCTGCGAGTGCTTTCTGAGAACCTAGAGAACTACTCAGTATGGAGCATGACATTTTCAGGGCTAAAGAATGTTTTGCCATGCCCTACACAGAGGCAGAGCGCCATACTGGTATAGTGAAATGGCAAGTATGGTCATAATTCATAATTCTCATTGATCACCATGGGTGTCTATTATAGTCTATTATTATATGTCTGTTAAATTAAATTGGCTGAAAAAAATGATATTTTGTATTATTTTATATAGTGATATCTCTTTTCTCTCTCAACATATATCGATATCTGACATCATACTAATGAGAAAACAAATGTAAAATTACCTTAAATCACTAACTTCCTCCAAGTTCAGGAAGTGACGTCAAATCAACATGGCTGCTTTTTGCTTTAGATGAATCAACATACAGATGCAATCGATACATTCTTAAATCTATACCACTGACTATATACAGGGGTTAGACAATGAAACTGAAACACCTGTCATTTTAGACCACAATAATTTATTAGTATGGTGTAGGGC